>APFE031478002.1:3038-29244 GCA_000404065.3 Pinus taeda | reverse complement strand
GGACTTGCAATATCAAGGCTATATGGTTGTAAGGCTTTTCTCCAATTTTATGAATATAAAAGCAATTGTTCTTTCTCAATTTCATCTTCATTGATTTAATTTGCAGGGTTCCTTGATCACCTACATAGATTTTGATTACATAATTGAACAATTTGTGATATATAATTGGTTAATTAGTCCATTTATCTCTTTGATTAAATGGTGTATTTTTTGATATCTTGTTTGTCTCTGTCTTCGCATATCTCTTTCAGGGAATTATGGATAAGCTGTTAGGAGTGATGAGAGAACATCTAGAGCATCGAGGAGCGAATGGTTGAAATATTTGAGGGACTTCATCAATAATTTCGTTAAATCGGTAAGATGCCTCTATCATTCTATCTGCTTTTAGTTAATAAGAATCTAGAGAAAGGTAACAGTTCATGTTTGTTTGTTACTAGAGTTCTTTGAAATATAAGGATATTTCTCTTGTCCGTAAGAGGGATAAGTCCACATAACAAATTGGCAACTCCATTGGGGAATCGTTTCAATCTCTATTGTTGGAAATACTGATGGGGGGGTGAATCAGTATTCCTTTTCAATTGTTATTTTTACTAGTTAAATCATTTATATTAGAACACAAAATGAACAATAGGAATAAATCCTTTTATTAATATAATATTTACAATAAATCAGGTACAATATATAAGGCTCCAACCTGTTGCCAAGCACCAACTTGGAATTTTTGTGAGGCTCCAACCTCCAGGGCACCAACCCTGTCTTGTCAAGGCACCAACCTTGGATTTAGGAGCACCAATTCCAAGGACACCAATCCTTCCAATTCTGAGGCACCAACCCCAAGGGCTCCAACCCTATCTTGTCAAGGCACCAACTTTGGATTTAGGAGCACCAACTCCAAGGACACCAATCCTTCCAATTCTGAGGCACCAACCCCAAGGGCTCCAACCCTCTGCTATATATTTCCTAGATATGTTTGATAATAATTCTCTGCTCCCAAAATCTTCTTCACTGAGTTCTATCAATCTACAGCTTCACTATAGTCTCCATGCTACATATTCAATGACAACCTGTCTTCATATGAAGGAGTCTTCACAACTCTTCATATTTCCCACACAAAAAGTCTACAAAGTTACCTCATGATGATTTCAAATAGCCATCATGATCTCCAATAATGTCTCCAAGATCTGTTGATGCTTTTCAATAGGATATCTTTGATAAGTTGCGCTAAGCCTCAATGTCTGAACAAAAAACAATTCTTTGTTTCAACCTGTTGTTCTATTTGCCACAATAAGCGCTTCAGGAGTGACTGCTTCAAGAATGACTTCTTCAGAGGAGTGATTGTCGCAATTTCATATTGTGCATTCAATTAAAAACAACCCTGTTCATACTCAGATAATCTTCTTAGATCCATAGAGCATCCTTTTGAACTGTTATCTAAATTACTATCAAACACAGGTCTGAGCTTCTCAATAAATAACCCAGTCAACAAAATGTTCGATCTTCGGCTTCCTTCTTCTTCCGCTGGACCTTTCGGCTTCCTTCTTCGCTCGCTCAACCTTTCACTTCCACTTTCATTCGCTCAACCTTTGGCTTCCTTTCTTCTTCCACTGGACCTTTCAGCTTCCTTCTTCGCTCGCTCAACCTTCAGCTTCCACTTTCGCTCGCTCGACCTTTGGCTTCCTTTCTTATGCTAATTCACATTCATGAGTTGTGAACTATCCTTCTTCTCTGTGATAGATGCCCGAGATCAATGCTTGAGGTGAAGCTTTTAACTTGTATATATACAAGTCTCATCAATACCCAAAAGACACGTTTATTGGAGGAGAGGCCGACTTATGATGTCACATATTATAATTATATCAGAGAGGACCTTTTTTTAACATTCATCCAATAGACTTTCCCCGATCGGGGTGGATAAAAGGAACAAGTGCAGAGTCATGATGGATGGCAGAGGTCGTCAGTACACACCTCACCTCAGGGCAATCATGGTAGAGGATGCAGGGAATGCTTCCAGAGAAGAAAGGATCCCAAGACAAGTCACCATGCTAATTATGGTAAATAGAGGGAAATAAAGTGGCGGCGGAGTGTTGAGGACGGGCATACGAGGTAGCATTCGAACAAGGAGAGATGATGAAGACAGCGAGGACAATAAATTCAGAACTTGCAAGCTGGTGGAGGTGGCTGAGATCGGAGGTAAGGTGAAGGAACCCTGTTCCCAATTCGAGCGAACGACAATGGCAGAGGGCGGCAGGAAGGTAAGGTTTGAGAGGGAGGAGGGAGGTAGAACGACGAGGAGTCAGGGTAATCGGAGGTTTCAGGAGGATGATAGAACGTAGGGAGCGGAGAAATATCAGAGGGCAACAGAGAATGAGGAAAGGATCAGGAGGAAAGTTCAAGCGGGGACGGAGGAAGAAGGAGTAAACGGAGAAGGCGAGATGAGACAAGGGCAGGCTGAGAACAAAGAGAGGGGGAGGTTTGAAGTTGGCCAAGGAAGCCAAAGAAATAAGCAGGAAATCCATCCCAGAAGGGGTAATCGCAAAGGCGGCAGGGGATGCGGTAGACCCAGGCATGCTGAGAGAATAGATAATGATTTGCAGGTCCCCATCCAACAGAAAAGAGGTCGACGAACAGTGGACCAGACAGCCATGGAGGCAGAAAGTGTGTATAACAGTGAAGTCAATGAGGATATAAGGAAAATTATAGAAAATATGGAAAAGAGCGTTCTGGAGGAGGCCTCTGATCCAGAGATGTACGACTGGTGTTCCATCCTGCCAGACCCAGGTAATACCAGAGGTCGCCTCTCCCAGTATAAACAAGCGTTGCATATTTTCTGGGTTTTGAAGTACCTGCTTGCCAAGGCTATGGAACAAATAGCGGAGGAAATGACGGAGATTGCGCAAGGATACCCAAGCCTAAAAGGTGAAATGAGGAGTCTGCATTCCTCGTTGTTGAATCAGGGTAGGCAACTTGAGGATATCAAAAGAAGCCTGAAACTGCTGTCCAAGGCGCATTGCGAGGAAGAGGTGAAACTGGAGCTTGTGGATGTCTGATACGCTATGCTCTGTCTTTTTTGAAATGACTATGATCAATAGAAGTAGTTTAGACTCTAATTCGTATCATATAATAGATGTTAAAGCAGTTTATTAGGCGTGATGTTAGTTTGGTAGTTAGGTTTCAATGAAATGGGCCCATTCCAGAACTGTGAAGATGTTAAACTCTGTTTTTGGAGGTTTCCCCTCAGGGCGGATGGTGGATTCCTGTGTTTGTATATAGTTGCATGAATTTTTAATAGAAAAGGTCCTGCCTGAGTTTACAAAAAAAAGAAAAACATTCATCCAATAGACTTATTATTTATGGAAATCACATAAGAGTTGTTATACCCACATGGAGGTTCCACATGCCACGTCATCACCTTTAATCCTACAATCACAATTTCATGAGAATCGGAGTCATTCCTTTAATCCCACAATCGCAACTTCATAAAAATCGGAGGTTTTACAAGTGTGCACATGCTCTGTCTTTAGTTGGAGCGAATGCGATATTGAATGAAATGTTTTTAATGAATCCATTAGGTCCATAATATTATCACAATCAAAGGTTTTACACGTCATCCCTTTGAAACTTGTGATTCAACGGATGTGATATTACATAAAGTTATGTTATAGAATTGTAGTCGAGTCCGCAATAATATCGCAATCGCAGTTTTTAATGTGACATCCCTTTATAACTTACAATATGAAATTTCATACGACAGATGCGATATTGTATTAAGGTGTATTATAATGGAACCATCGGGTCCGCAGTACATATCGCAATCTATGGTTTGCGAGACTTCGACTGGCACACAAATTAAAACGACCTTAACCCCCGCAGTTGACTGTGATCTAAGAGTTGAATATGAGATCGATGGCTAGGATTGAGTGTGGGACTTCAGCCACAATCAAGGAAATCCATACTCTCCTACCCCCGCAATTGCTAATCATCGTCGATCTAACAAATTTGTCGATCCAGATTTATTCCTCTACCATTAATATCCATCGATCTAACAGATTTTTTGATCTGAAAATCCAGATCAATTTCCATGATTCACCTTCCGCAAGAACTTGGGTTTGATCTCCGTCGTTCTTTTCTTAACTCCATTATATTGCAATCGAGGGTTTGAGTAGTGTTTACATAACTTAATATAATAGAACTGCCAATAATGTGACAGTATAATTTCTCTGATAAAGCGTCGATATCTTAACTCCTCCCTATAAACTGCTTCCGATAAATTGCTTCTCTTCTCTTGTTGGCTTTCAATGACTTCTTCCTCTTACTCTTTGGCTTTCCTCGACTTCCGATAGCTTTCCTCCTTAGTTCCACTATTTCTATTGCGTATGTATTCAATCCTTGGATCCTCCATGAACAATATTAAGATCAATGGGCATCAATAGGCAACATCATGTATTAAAGAATTTGCCATCACAAACACTGCTATATTGACATCAATGACAACCTAGATTAACATCCATTAGTTTTACTTGTTTGGCATTTTCAACCTGTTGCACAAACCTTCTTAGAGTGTCTGGAAATTTTAGAAATTTGGAATGTAGGCTGGATTTGATTTATTTTTTATTTTTCTGAATTTCCCCATTGTGCACACTTTTAGTTTAATCACAATGCGCACTTCTGCTCATTTTCCTTTTAGTAACAGAGTGTATTCGCACTGGTTTACTCAAGATCTTGCGCACATGCCTAGAACTTTTGAAAAACTCAGTTATATCCTCTTTAAATCTAAACTTTTAGTTTTTTTTCCTATTGTTTTACACTTGTTTGAACCTCCTATGAGTGATTATCGGTCTAGCTGAGTGTTATCAAGAGTTTTTCTTGTGATTATCTTCTTTTTTACAAATTACGGTAAGGTCTTATCTGGTCAAGGTCGATTTATCAAAAGAGAGGTTTGTTAAACTTGTCTTCTTCACTATCTATCTTTCTTCTGTCGATTATATCAAGTTTTGAGTCCATTTTTCTCTTTTTTGAAAGTTTAATTTACGTCTCAAAATCAATTATTTGCAAGAATAGGTATTGTTTGTGAAAATTATTTCATGTATTAGTTTTGAAATGGAAAATCATTTTTCTTTCTGTTGTTGAAGTGTTCATGAACTGTACTTTTTCTGCAAGTGAATTCATAACATTCCATTAAAGAAAATTATTTTTTAGTCATTATTGGTTTCTTGTTGCATTTTTCAAATTTTTGAGTGATTGTATGAAAAGAGAAATTTATTGTTTGCTTGTGTTATTGAGCAAAGTGAAAAGTTCAAATTGTTTTCAATATTCGAGTGATTTGAAATTGGATATTTGCATTTTACGAAAAGGGTTATAGTGGGGTCTAGAGTTTTTTGTTTACATTTCAGTTGAAAAAGTGACAGACTTTTTCCTTATTTTAAATAGATTTTCATTGAAACAAAAGATTATATCACCATTTTCGATTTCATTAGGATTGCGTCAAGTCATAATTTCATCAAGTTTCACATCAATTACCTTTGCATAAACAACAACTATTAAAACGAACGATAATTAAAATCAATCTAGAAAGTTTATTCTTAGGGATATTTTCCACCTACAATAGATTAGATTGTAGAGCTTTGGAATAGGGAAGTGAGTAAACTTTCCAAAGTTGCAAACAAACACTAGAATCTTGCGATAGGGAGATAAATCCAGTTATTTAATTTTTCTTTGGGAAGCTCCCCTTACAAAGGAGTCAAGCACGATATCATATCATACCTAATGAAGTGATCATACCCACTTCATTGGCTATGGCACAGTGATTTACATGTATTACAATAGTGCCAAAAGGTACTTGGGATCACTTGAAAGTAAACCTCCAATTAACCATGTTGAGGAGCTTTCAAGGGGATTGAGCTTTGTTACTCTATCCTTGCATGTACGTCCAATATACGACTGCCCCCCCAAGTAGAATTGTTGTAGTTGGTAAGCTTAGTGACCTTAATGCTAGGGCTATTACCTGAGGTGACAACAGAGGGAAGATCTTGTTGAACCTGGAACAGATGTTAACTAGATTCACTTGGACATTTTGGAGGATAATCTTCACTCGAGATGGCACAAGTGAAGTTACTTGCACGAGATTGTTTCATTAAGCAGGTTGTCAGCATAACTGGTTTCACTCGCTCTATCTGCAACCACTTCTCACTTTGATTTCTACAACATTGGATTTCATTACCAACTAGTGATTTCATTGTGAAAAGCTTGTTTTCATGGTTTGAATCCTTGTATTTTTCAACGTGTGTTAATTTTTCCTTTTTACTTTTTATAGACCTTAGGATTGGATTGTGAATATTGTTTGATTTTGTGATAAATCTTCATTCTAGATGAATCACCAAGGCAATCATGTTGAATGCAAGGTAAACCTCCTGAATACACATTTAGTGACAACTGGAAAAGATAAAAATTGAAAGCTCATAGTTGACAGGATCAAAAGCCTTTGAAGAACCTGAAACATCAATAACTTTACAATATGAGACAGTAGAAATTGAAGTGAATACTATGCAAGAAATAGAATTAGGCTTAGTTTACTTTGATCCAGAGATTACAGAATTAGTTCACACTAAATTCAATATTGGTGAAGTTTTGGATACTGAACTAACCGAACTAGATGTAGAATATCCTGAGTATGAAGTTTCTCAACTTGAATCACCTTCAATTGTTTTAGCTCCTACTCCTGAGCTACCTTCACCTAGAAGGAAACTAATAGTTATGACTGAATTACCTCTTGTGTTAAGTAGCATTGAATATGTTACCAAAGAGACAGAAACACCTAATTCTCCATTTACTGGTAGTGAAACTTTTGACCCAAGAGTTCCTTTCTCTCCTTTCTGACTTGACACTTGGTATTATACCCCTTCCAATTTTTTAGGTTAGAAATTGTCACCGCCACACATTCCTTATTATTCACCAGAAAGAAATATGTCATAAATTCCTATTGGGAGTGGACCTATTAATTCATCTATGTTTACTAGCTCTCTGAAATCACTATTGTATGGTGGTCCATCAGTTCCTCCTGGATAGTAGTCACTTACTAGGACCTTTTCGGGATTTTCTTCTTCTCCCCAACCTCGTACTTGGTCATTTGGTTTATCTACATTTATTTTTCAGAGCATGACTTCCATTCCTGAAGTGCTTACGACATCATACCAACAAATTCACATGGTTTCTAGTAATTCAAGTAACCCTCAAGTAACCCCAACTAGTGTTTATTACCAACTTGGGGGGAAACCACCTTATCTTCCACTTGGAGGACAACCTATTGTTGGGGGTCAACCTTTTACTGTATTTATGGTCAGATACCTCGACCTAGTCTAGGTCAGCCTGTTGTAAATCAACCTTTACATGGTACTCCTTATCCTAGGACGAGCATTATTTGGAATCCTACTTTTACTCAACAGTATGGTCCAGTTGCTCCACAAGTGCCACTTTATAAATATGTTTAGCCTATTGGACAAAATATTCCTCAAATACCTATTCTAGGTATTTCCATACATGTCCAGCACCCAGTTCAGGGGATTCCTCAAATAGTTTTCCCACAACCTATCCAAGGAATTCCTCAAACACATGTACAACAACTGATTCAATGACCTGTTCAGGGTTCACCACAGAGTCCTATTCAAACACTTGTTTTGTTGTTAGTTTCAATATCTCCTCAGACACCTATTCCAGGAGTATCACAAATGCATGTTCCGGTAACCCCTTAAATATATGTTCCTCAGAATACTTAAGAAATCTCGCAGGCTTCTTCTTATCAAATTGTTCCTACAATCCAGCCTATACCACAGATTCATTTCAGGCAACCCATTGTAGGAATAGCTCAAATACCTTTTCAAAGTCATGCTTTTCAAGGTCAATCTTATCAGGTTCCACCTTTTAAAGGACAATTTTTTCAAATTCCATCTTTCCAAGGTCAAACTTTCCAAAACCCACCTTTTCAAGGTCAATTTATTAAAAGTCAACCTATTCAAAGTTAATTTGTTCAAGGTCAACCTTTGCAAGTTCAACCTATATAGGGGCAATATTACTTAGGTCAAATGGGTCAAGCTCAACCTTTTTAGACTCAACAATACCCTGGTCATACTTAGCAAGTCCCTATTCAACCTTAACCTGGTATGGTTCACCCTAGTTACCCTGGTGGAATTCCAATTCTAACTGCATAGGTTATTCCACGATATCCTGGGTATCTGCCTCTAGGGGTTAGTCTTAACCCGCAAGGTTATCAATCTTTACCACAATACTCTACCTGAAAGTTATCATTTATTGCAACCCTAGATCTACTAGATTTATCACGGTTAACCAACGATCCTATTTATTATTATCCTTATTGGTCAACGATCCCTACCGAGTGACATACCCAAATTCGAAGGAAAATCAAGAGAAGACCCATCCAATCATGTGATGACATATCATCTTTGGTGTGCATCAAATTCTTTAATCGATGATTCCATTTGTCTCCGCCTTTTCCAAAAAACTTTAACCAGTTCAACAACCAAATGGTACATTGAGTTACTTCACACTTCTTTCCATAAATTTAACTCCCTGGCAACAAAATTTTTAACCCACTTTCAGTTATTGATCCATTATGATACTAGCACCAAACTATTTACCTCTTTAAAACAATCAAAATCAACTCACAGTTCCAATCATATCCATGAATGGAGACATAGACGTTGCTTAGTCAAGGCTTTTATTCCAGATCATATTTTAGCTTAGTGGTTTACAGAGTAACTTCTTCCCATTATCACAGAGGATTTTTCCAAGGGAGGTGTCATCATGGAAGAGTATTTAAATTCTCGTGCCCAGTACTTATACTTAGTCTACACTCAATCTGGAACTTTGTACGAGAAAATCCTAAATTTACCACGCCCTACGGGAGAACCAATCATTACGTCTCTTACAGGATCTAATATTGCTGATGGTATTATAGGTTCTGTTAGCGAATAATCTAAGGGGAAAAAACAAAATTATAAAAGTACTCATACTTTGGCCATACAAGATACACCATTTGAAATCCTTTTTCTGGAAACTATTTCTGAGATTATTGTCATAGAATCATCTACCGACAAGATAAAATCAATAGGAGGTAAAAATAAGGGGAAAGGTAAATCAAAACAAAATGCTTCTTCGAAAGAGAAACTTGCTAAAACTGAGCCTACTAATGAAAAATGAAATCCTCACTATCCTTGCGTTATTTGCAATGAGGATCACTATACAAAGGAATGTCCACATCATACAGACGTTTCCAAATTCATTAAAGGTTCTCCAACTCCAGCTATTTTGAAGGGTCCATTTCATTCTCAAGATAGAAAAATGGTTTCTCATAACACATCTTCCTCTTCCACATCGCAAGATATCATGATGATGTCTTCGAAAGAATTTATGGTAGCTACGAGATCCAAAGATTACGGTATAAGCATTTTGTTGACAATGGAAATGAGACTAGTTCATCTAGTCAACCTTCCAATTCAATTCCTCCTTCTCCTTTTAAACCATTACAGATCGAGAAACTGAATCCTAACATGATGATCTAACTACCTCCCAAAGTTTTGCTTTGAAAATCAACTTTCAACCCGCATGTTAGAGCTGCATAAAATGACAACAATGTTGAAGACCTAGCTATGTCTTCTTCTACAATGTCGACTTTGGACATGCTGCAAACATGTACGCCATAGAAAAATATTTTATTTTCAACCATAAGATTTATTGATCTATAGGACTCTAACTCAATTATCTTTGATCTTGAGAGTCATATCCTGAGACTCCCTCATCAAATAGCACTCCATATTCCAGTTTTTGTTAAAACTAGAAGAGTATTTCGCACAGTTGTTGATGAAGGAGCTTCTACGTGCATTATGTCGATTGTTTATTAGAAATATTTAGGTTCCCCAACCATCAATAAATCACCTACAACTTTGAAAGCCTTTAATGGAAGACGTTTTCGTCCTTATAGGATCCTGAATGATTTTTCCATCGAGATAGAGGGAAAAATGGTCGCAATCGAAGTTGAAGTTGTTGATTCTTAACTTGATTACAACCTTTTACTTGACCAAAGTTGGACCTATGCTATGTCAGTAGTGGTCTCATCGTTGTTTCGAATGATACAATTTCCTCACAAAGGGAAAATTGTCAAAGTAGGCCAGTTGTCTTACTACACTTCAGACGCTAACTCTACAGGTAGCATACCTTTTGTCGAAAAAACAAATACTCTTTATGAAGACATTGGTGTTGGTTTACTCAAAGACTCATCAGTGATGGGAACCTTTGCAATTACTCCCCCCAATTTTCCTTCTAATTTTTCCGAGGTTAACATGATTACATCAAGCACTATGGAATATTTTGATTCGTGTATAATGTCTTTAGAGTCTGAATTATACTCCTATGGAAATGAGATGCATTTGAGCCTTTTTGAATTGGCTTATCACGAAATACATTCATTTTACGGCCCTTCATATTATGATATTGATCGAGTGGATATGATCAATGATGATTAATATTCTCCTTTACCTTGGTTAGAACAGTTTTCACTCTTTGATTCCATCAAATATACGTTTCCAACTGACAAAATTATCATGGAGGTCATGACTTCAGATGAAATGCCTTGGAACAATTACCATCATCATTTATCTTTTCTACTTGACCCTGATAAAATCAAGAATGATTTTTCAACTATATTTTCACTTGAGATAGTTGATAGTCTAGAATCATCCTTCAAACTAAGTCCGAAAAGAATTTGGGGAATATGTCCACAACAATTACAATTGACATCTTAGTTAAAACAAGGATTATTGAAAATATTCACATAGGCACCTCATGCTCAATCGAATAAATTCAAACATATAAGGCCATATTTCAAGAATTCCACGACATTTTTTCCCGGTCCTATGAGGAAGTGCTAGGAATTTACCCAAGCATTGTAGTACACGAAATTAATACTTACCTAGATGCCAAACCTATCAGACAAAGATTACGTTTGGTACATCCGCAAAAATATGTTGCTATTAAAGATGAGGTCAAGAAACTACTCAATGCTGGTTTCATCTACCTGGTTCCCTTAATTGAATAGGTGTCCAATATCGTACCTATTAATAAGAAACATGGAACCATTAGAGTATGTGTCAATTACAGGGATGTCAATAAGGCTTGTCCAAAAGACAATTATCCTACTCCCTATATTGATCAAATTATTGACAAATGTGCTGGAAATGAAATGTTTTCATTTATGGACAGATTTTCTGGCTACAATCAAATCAACATACTCCTAGTTGATCAACACAAAACCACATTCATCTGCCCATGGGGGACTTTTTCCTATCGAAAACTCCCATTCGGTTTAAAGAACGTTGGTGCAACTTTTCAACAGGCAATGTCTTATGCATTTCACGATATCAAGAATATTGTGCAACCTTATTTGGATGACTTTCCAAATCATTCACTGAGACGAGAAGACCATCCCATGCATTTGAGAGCAATCTTTATCAGATGTTGTCATTAAAATATTCGCTTGAATCCACATAAGTGTGTCTTTTGTGTGCAATCTGATCGATTGCTATGATTTTTCATTTCAAAGGAAGGTATTTATGTCGATATGTTGAAGATTGAGGCTATTCCAAATCTGCCTCCTCCTTCCAATCTTTGCCAACTCCAAAGCTTGCAAGGGAAGACAAAATTTCTATGTCAATTTATCCATAACTACACCGAGTTGACTAAAGGTTTTACTCGACTTTTGAGAAAGAGAATCTCATTTATCTAGGATGATGTGGCTCAAAAAGCCTTTGATGTATTGAAATATGCGTTGACCCATACACCGTTGTTGCATCCTCTTGATTATCACCGAGGCTACTTTTTATACTTAGCCGGATCTGATGCCACCATACGTGTGGTTCTAGTTCAGGAAGATGAATCAAGCGAAGAACATGTGATATATTACTTAAGTTGTAATTTGACCAAAACTGAAGAAAACATGCACATGTGGAGAAATTGGCTTTGGCAGTTGTTTAAGTTGTCCAATGTTTCCATCACTACATTATATTCACAAAATTACTGTGATTTCTTATTGCAACCCCTTGTTTTACATTCTTAGTAGAAAATTGTTGGGGGTAAGTATTCCAAATGGATAGTCATCCTACAAGAATTCGATTTGGATTTCATTAAATCCAAATCTAAGAAATCATTGGTATTTTTTGAACTATTGTGTGACTTCCCCATATTGAAACCGAAAACGTGGCATAGGATTCTCTTCCAAATGAATCTCTCTTTCTAATTAGTACTTTAGATTCTTGGTATGGAGATCATTTATCTTCATACCCATACATTTCAGCTAGAACTAAGTCGAACTGATCTTCGTTGTATTCAGTATCAATCTCAATAATACAATATTCTTGGGGATACACTTTATCATTGCGGTGTCGATTATATTTTTTGACGATGTTTAACTCACGAGGAAGCCAAAAAGAAATTAAATGACTACCATTTTGGAGCTTGCGGTGGTCATATGTCAGATTTTTCCAGTGCTCAAAAGATCCCATGCGTAGGGTATTTATGGCCTTCTATGTTCAAATATTGTATAACTATAGTCCAAAAATGCCATAATTGTCAAATCTATTATCGAAAAATGCGTGCACATCTAGCTCCTCTTCACCTAATCATTGTTGTCGGTCCTTTAGCTAAATGGGGAATTGATTTTCTTACATTAACCCTCACTTGGTCAAGGGGCATGGGTACATTATCCTTGTGGTAATTATTTTACAAAATGGGTTGAGACGATGCTTACATATAAAGATGACAGTGAAACAACATACATTTCCGTGTTCAATCGTGTAATTTCTCAGTTCGAAGTTCCACAAGCTATCATCACAGACCATGGTAACCATTTTTGAAACTATATTATGACCTATCTTACCACGAATCTAGGCCTGCATCATGAGAGTTCTACTCCATATTACCTAGAAGAAAATGGCCAAGTGGAAGCCATTAACAAGCTTTTAACCACCATGATAAAACAAATTATCAAGAATCATAAAAGATATTGGCATCTAATGTTTTATCTAGCCTTGTGGCCATACCATACCACAACAAAAACTTCAAGTGGTTTTACTCCTTTCCAGCTTGTCTATGGCATGGAAGTAGTTATATCGATTGAATGCAATATATCGTCTTTGAAACTAGAAATTGAATTATTACCAGCCACTTTTGCTGAAGAGGAACACTTCCTGTACTTAGCACATCTCAATGAAACTCGTCGTGATGCTTTATTAGTTAGAAAGGCCCAAAAGAAATGAGTTAAAGCAAAATATGATCAAAATGTCAAACCTCGTTCGTATGCAGAAGGTGATTTAGTCTTGGTCTATAATCAAGAGCATGATAAGTTAGGCGCTTGTAAATTCAAGCTTATGTAGCATGGCCCTTATATTGTAAAACGTGCACTCCTATGAATTAGTTGATTATGACAGAATTCCTTTAAGAAAGCCAGGAATTGGTCTTTACCTAAAAATATATTATGCTTAGATTTTTCAGTGAAAAATTGTATATTACTGTACCATATTTAATGTGTGACAATTTTTAGCAGCTTATCATGATTTTCCACTACTTCTCCTGCTCATCTTGTGTTACACTTGATTTACATATGTCAACATTCCCTCAGACTTATATTGGTTTCATTGATGGTGCTAGTTGTAGTACTCAGAATTTGTCTTCCACAACCTGGGTCATTTATTCACCCACGGATGAGTTAGTTTCTATTCATGGGATATACCTCGGTTGAAAAACGAACAATATTGCATAATATAGCAAAGTGATTGAGCTATTATCTGATTCCATTACATTTCACATTCATCAGTTGATCATTAGGTTAGATTAAAAACTCGTGGTATTACATTTGAATGGTGTTTATTCAGTTAGAAGTGCTTCCATGTTAAAGATCTTTTTATAGGTTCATCTCTTGGAAAGGGAATTTGATTAGATTGAGTATCAACATATTCCAAGAAATTTAAACACATTAACAACTACAATAGATAATTATATGTTAAATTGGCACTTGTAAAACATTTGTAAACGAATCAATGCAATATTCATTCATATATTGTACGAGATAGACAATAATAGAAGTAGTATGTTTCATTAGATAAAAGTATGTAAATAGTGTGTCTTTTACAAAAAATGTCATCCAAATACATGAGGCCCATGTGGCCTTTATTTTCTAAACATGTCGATACATAATCAAAAATAAAAAAATCTAGCCCTAAGACTAGTCACTACACATGTTGATGATCATGGTAGCATACAATAGCACATGATACTCGTCGTAGAAAATGGTTAATAGGTCGAGGAACCCCTTCAGTATGCCTCTGGTAACAGGGAGGCAAATCATCTATCGTAGGGGATGTCCAAATTCAACCTCTCAATGTTGTGCTCTAGCTCTGTTAGTGTCTTTGTCGCCTCTAGGTTCTATACTATGGGAGTTGTTGGTTGTTCACCATGCCGATCATATCTACATAATCCAATTGGTCTCACTGGGGCCACATCTACATGATCATTTCAAATAATTAGATTTGGATGCCAAAAATAACAAAAATGAAAATTTCAAAAATCAACCAAAATGTGAAATTTTGCCTATAACATCCTACTGCATCCCAGGAGGTAGTGGCATGGCCAGATCTCCTGTGTAGTCCATCCCTTCATACGGAAAATATTTGATCATAATGATATGATTTTCCAGCCACTCAAAGAAGTCAGGAGTAAATTTGATTGTTGGTCCTTCGCCACCTCCATGGCATGTCATAAGTGTAACCCATTTTAGCATGTGAAGGTCATGAGGCCCTCCTCTCTCTACAACTACCTGTGGAGCCAAAAGAGGAATCTTCTCCAAATCAAATGAAATAATGAGGGAACCATACCCAAAGTTTTTGAGTTTTCTCGTTCTGACCCTAGTTAGTTGCCCCTTTAGATTGGCAAATACAACCTCACTTCAGTTAAATATGGTACCTTGAAAACAATCCATAGTTGTTTGCATCTGAGCCTTTGGGAGAAAATGCAAAGCTACACTACCACACAACCATGTAACAGTGCTAGTGGCTTTTAAAGGATAGTATTCTATGGTCTTGATGTCAATCCTTCCATCTTTGAGAGCTTCCCCTCGAGTACAATGTTGTAGCAAATAGGTAGCATTGGTTTTTCCACCTCAGGGTCGATGCCCATACAAGTTGATTTCCACCCCACAGCATGGAAGTCCACTTAGGAAGTAAATGTCATCAGTATCAATGACAAGTCTATGGTCTCCGATGATGAAACATTCTTCCTGAACATTCCACTTGCCTACAATCCATTCTAGCAAGTCTAATTGGGCCTTCAAGCCCAGAATGGTAAAAAACTTGTACAAACCACAATTTTTCAAGGCCTATATGGTTTCTGGATCATTTAGAGCAATTATATCTTGCTCTTCGTGCTCATGTTCTCTCCATTCTGTTAGGTCCCTATAATACTAGTGTATTCCCTCATTGTTATTGCTAATGTAGCCCCCTTATTGTTATTTTTGTTCCCATGTAATCTCCATATTGTTATTATTGTGCCCCATAGAAGCCCACTATTGTTATTGTTGTGTCCTTACATTATTATTGTTATGCCGACTATAATTATATTGTGACCCCTTGGACTCCTATATATAGAAAGGAGGTTTTATCATTTGAATCATCCAAGAATTGTTCATTTGTGTAATGTAAACAAGGTTACCCCCTCAAAGAGGCTAATTTTGGCGCCGTTGATCTATCTCTTCTTCTATTTTGTGAGTTGGTTGCATAACATTTGGATCATAGCTTTGGATTATAGGGTATTCTTCTTCAAACATATCATCTTAGAATTTTCACTATAACTTTGTTTCTACGAGGCTTCAAAAGATGTTATTTTTACCACGTGTATCCAAAGTCTCAGAGAACTTCGTGTAAAAATTTGAGATCTTGGTTCTCTATATTTTTGGAGATATGCTCCGAGGAAGTTAGGGTTCTTGCAGGCTCCAAACTTTTGTCTCAAACAGGTGACCTAGGGAAAATCATCATAAATTTTCTTCTATGAGGATTAAAAAGCTAAACAATTTACCATGTGGAACCAAAATTGCATAGAACTTCGTGTAAAAAATTCAGATCTTCGTTCGATATATTTTCGGAGATATTCTCTAAGGAAGTTAGGGTTTTTGTGGGCTCCAGAATTCTGTCTCAAATCGGTGACCTAGGGAAAATCATCATAACTTTCGTTTCAGGCACCGGATTTGAATTCTATAAAAAGTGGCATAAATTGAACAGGTTGTAGTTTTTTTTGTAGGAAATCTACGCTAAAAGTTGAAACAATGACATGTTTCAACCCGTACAACTTCACTCTAGTGAACAAGTCCATAATTAGGTTGTTGTGGGAGATTTGGTATAAATATTTCTTAAAGAATCCAATCATGATCAGACTTGTGGGGTTGGAAGGAGCACTCATAGAGCTACCATAGGAAGAAAGTTTAGAACTTGGAGATTTGAAATTACATAGTTACAATCATTTCAAATTCAAGCTCCTAAAAGCAAGAAAAAGGTGTGTATTGTTTTTTTTTAATTGCATAACTTTTGTTTGAAAAACCAATTTGAAGTGATTCAAAGAACATAGTGAAGCACAGATATCATTGTTTGATTTCAAAATGCCTCAAAGCAAGAAAATGGAAACACCTAGTAAGCAACTAGAGAATTCTACTATGACGCATGAAGAAGAGGAAGAAATGAAACACGATTTATCAAAATTACAAGATCAAGTGCAACAAATTTCGCTCTCAGAAAGAGTAACCAAAAATGAAATGGAAGCTAAGATGGATGGTTATAAGAATATTTTAAAATCAGACATGCAAGATTTGAAGAATGGTTTAAAAGCAAACATGGAAGGTTTGAAGGAAGGTTTGACAAAGTTGCTACAAGAAATGATTCCTAATGGCGAAAAGGTATTAGATGAAACTCATGATGAGAACAAAAGAAATGTTAATCATGATTTCATAAAATCTAATATTTCATTGAAGAGCCACCATATTCCAAATACAAATATGGGGAATTTTGATGGAAAGGATCCGGTAACATGGATACTACAAATGGAGCAATATTTTTTCATAATGTGCAACACACACAAAATTATGCATTGCAACTTTATGCTTAGAACCCAATCAGTTTGTATGGTATCGATGGATTTGTTCTCATAAACCACTTGTCACTTGGTCAATTTTTATGGAGGAAATGATAGCACATTATGAGGATACAAAGAGAAACACCTTGTTTAGCCAATTGATAAATCTCAAACAAAATGGTTCAATGGTAGAGCACATTGAGGACTTCCTAAAATTGAATATAAGGGTAAATGATATTCCAGAGGAGCATAGGATTGATGTCTTCATAGGGATTTCAAAGGATAAAATCCAATATGAGGTCCGCCTTTGGGAACCTAATTCATTGGAGAAGACATTTAGGTTGGCAAGAAAAATTGAAAGCAAAATTATGGAAAAAAGGAAGCCTACCACTCACGACCATAAAGATGGAAGTGTTGTTTCTCCTAGCCTTCCACAACCTACAAGGTTGACACCAAAAAAACTGGAAGAAAAAGGGGTAAAAAGGCTTTGTTATAGTTGTGATAGAAAATACACTAAAGGTCATAAGTGTGCTGAGAAGAAATTAATTTACATAGATTGTGAAGAAGAGGAAGAAAAGGAATAAGAAACATCAAAAGAAGAGGATATACACCAAGAACCAACCCCGGATAAACAAGAAATGAATATGACCATATCTTCTAATGAATTGGTAGGAATTACCACTCCTCAAACTCTCAAGATAGAAGGACATCTCAAGAAGAAAAAGGTAATAGTGTTGATTGATTCGGTAGTACCCATAATTTTATTAATTGTAAGATAGCCAAGGAATTGAATTGCTTCCTATATCCAGCACTAGAGTTTCAAGTGATGGTTGCAAATTGAGGAACCATAAATTTCTCTAGAAAGTGCCATAATATCAAGATATCCATGGGATAATATGTATTGAATAGTCCAATGCTTTCCATTCCAATGGGCGGTGCTGATGTTGTACTAGGAATCCAATGGTTACAATCTTTGGGTACAATAGCTTTTAAACTTCAAGAACTTTTCTTGAATTATTTTTGGGAAGGAAAGAAAGTTGAATTAAGGGGTATGGCAGGGAAACTAAGAAAGATAATTAGCTCTAATGGCATGACAAAGTTTTTAAATAAAGAACAACAAGGTGTAATTTCACAATTATTTTCACTAGAGGTTCAAACATCGAAATCTAATTTTCCATATCTCCAAAAAGTCAGGGACAATAATCCTAAGGTTCAATCAACGGAAGGTCATATCGATCATCAAAAACAAGTTCTCAAACTCTTTAAGGATAACCTCACTTTGGTGCATAATAGAATGAAAACAACAGACAGATCAACTTTGCAGCAGAAGAAGTCTTGATATAGGTGATTGGGTATTTTTACAGCTACAACCATACAAACAAATGTCCCTCAAGCAAGGTAAGAAGGATAATAAACTATCACCAAAGTATTATGGTCCTTACAAGGTGTTGAAAAATATTGTTACTATGACATACAAATTAGAGCTTCCTGCAACCTCTCGAGTGCACCTAGTTTTCCATGTTTCATGCTTAAAGAAGGTTATAGGTAACAAGCTCTTAGTTCAAAGAATATTGCCCGAACTTGATGAAGAAGGAAAAATCATATTGGAACCTGAAGTAGTCACGGAAATAAGGACTTGACAACTACAAAAATGACCAATTTCAAAGTATCTCATTAAGTGGAAGAACTTACCCACTGAAGATTCCACATGGGAGGATGAGAATTTTATACAAAAGCATCCAGAACTACTCAAGCATTGAGGACAACACCTTTTTCAAGGAGGGGCATGTTAGGTCCCTATAATACTAGTTTATTTCCTCATTGTTATTGTGAGTGTATCCCCTTTATTGTTATTGTTGTGTCTGTGTAGTCCCCATATTGTTATTATTGTGCCCCATAGAAGCCCACTATTATTATTGTTGTGCCCTTACATTATTATGGTTATGTCAACTCTGATTATATTGTGACCCCTTAGAATCCTATATATAGAAAGTATGTTTTTTCATTTGAATCATCCCGGAATTGTTCATTTGTGTAATGTAAAGGAGGTTTCCCTCTCGAAGAGGCTAATTTTGAAGTCATTGATCTATCTCTTCTTCTATTTTATGAGTTGGTTCCATAACACGTTCCATGTTTGCAGTTCAAAAGGCTGCAATTAAACATAAAATATAATTAGAATGAATTATGGAGAGAATTAGCAAAAAATTGGCATTTTCCATCTTATTTTTCTTGCCCTCGATGTTGTGTGTAGTCGAATATTGTGAACAATGCACATGTGCATGGTAATTTCCTTAGAAACTATACACATAGAATTAAAAAAAAAAATCAATGCACGCAGGCCTTGATAAGGGTGACCTATGCACATCGAGGGTGAAAATCATTTTGAAAACCCTCCCGCAAAAACCTAAATCTACATTGAAAAGCTGAATACATAGCATGAAAATGAAGAGCTCGGAAAGTCAATCTAGTTGAAGAAGACAACTCACGATTTCATCCAACGGTTTGTCCAGAATCAGCTTCGGAAGTTTCTGGTAAAAAATGACTTCTATCACTCTCAAAAGGATAAAAACACAAATGGTAAAAACTTTCTTACATTTTGGGCTTTTTATAAAGTTTTTAGGGTTATTTAAATATTATTTTTTTCCTATTGACTTTTAAAATCCAAGTTTACAATGTTTTCACATTATTTTTTGAGCAGAGATAATTATTTCGAGTTTAAGTCTACTGGTTATAGGTTATTATGGAAATGAATCATTTTGGTATTGAGTATATTTTTATCACTTTTTTGAACTCATTAAAACTTACGAAAAAACAAAATCGTCGAATACTTGATTGTTCAAACTCGTAAAAGTAAATGAACAATTGTCTATTTAGTATAAGTTTACCACTTTTATGGACTGAACCAAACTATTTATGAAAAAGGTATACGTTGACTAAACGTGGTCAATAGAGTTCTCTCCTGCATTATTTTATCCTTTTTCAGGCTTGAGGGACTAAATTTACAAAAAAGAACACTACGGATTTTACTTATGTTTTTCTCCTGACTCCCTAAAAACTGAAAAACATCGAGATTTACTTTCTTCGGGCTCGTTAAAAATTACATTGAAAGAGTTGAATGAGTTTTATTTTTGTCTTTTCAAACTCTTTAAATATGAAAACGACATCGAGTTACCCCTTTACCGGTCTCATAAAATCTAAAGAGTACAAGACTCGTTAAGAATGACGAGACTGAACCACTCCTTCTTAGGGTTTGTTAAAAATACTTCGAAGGACTTGTCTAAAGGATGATATTACAAGACAAGCATATGTTATCCTCCTCAAGCTTGTAAAAAATAAAGAATTACTTTCCAGTAATGGTGGGGGAAAGGTGGAAAAGAATCTTTGTTTTGTATTTGTAAAAGCCAGTGTATCGCTCTTGAACATGACACTCTGTCACTTTTGTGTCCGAGTTGGGAAATCCATTTTCGACTCAGTTAACCATACCTCATTGAAAGTCTTCAGTTGGTTTGGCTTTTATTTTTGAGTCAAATGTTTCCAAGTCATCATGTCATGTCTCTGATATGTTCAAGAAATGTTCAACCTCAGTTAAATTACTATGTCAATCTTAGCCTTTAGTTGCATCGACCATCCCTGAGTCAATCCTGGATTATTCCAAATTGTTGTTCTATAAAACTTTACATGAGTTTCATGTCGTAGGCCCTCCTGCGACAGGTCATTTCCTATCGACTTGAACTCATTATCTAGGAATTTGAGCTAGAAACCTTCAGTACCTTGAGGCTTGCATGCCTTAATGGCAGGTTTCTCGCCTTCGATGACAGGTTCTCGTCATTAACCTTCAATCAAACATTTATATGTGTTCTACATCAGCACATATATTTGCACTTCATAGATTGTATTGGAAGTACCTCGAGAGCGATTGTTACTATTGGTGGTTTCTCTCACACTTATTAATGGTTCACGTCATTGACTGGTAATTAAGTGGTTTCTACAATGTTTGACTTCGAGACATTCACTCGCATTGCTAGATTCGTACTATGGATCGAGAGATAGATATCAAGACCCCAGGTATACTTTCATCCACCCAGGCTACGTGGAGTTATTAAATATTCATGATTGTAAAACATAGATTCATAGATGGCTGCATCTATACTATGTCGTCTTTTGACATGGATCTTCATATGTATTTACGCATTGTGCTTTGATACATTTATGTTCTGAGTATGGGAATACCTACATCAGTGATGATATTATATATTACATTGTGACATTTGTTTGATTGTTTCAGGTCTTCGACTGCAATCTCTAACCCAAACCTTCGCATGATAAAGCACTTCAGTCATCAAAATATTTCTTATGACATTGTGCTTTAGGGGGCAATCTATTACAAGTCATTTTGTCACATTAGGAAAATGACCATCAGTTTGGATCTCTCGCTATACAAAAATGTGTCTCGAAGCATTACCCTACAAAGTTTGAATCTAAATAATCCCAAATAAAGTGGAATTTTTGGATCCTATGGTACAAAACCTTGATTTTGGCTACCTGCACAGTTCCCTAGTTGATTTCTATGCATACACAGAGAAGACTATTAATAGTTGCGCATAAGTACACATTATCTTATACTGTGACCTACGAACACGACTTAAAGTATGTAAAAATAAAAATTAAAGTCTAGAAGCATTGTTGGTAGCATCTATTCCAACCAACATACTTCGAATGGGTGATTATTCAGTACTAATCCCTCCCATCATGGAGTAACTCCCCTTCCTTTGTGGAACCTCTATCCCACTAATAGTGGATCTCATCCCTTGGAGAAGGGATCCAAAAATTCCCATTCTCAACCTATAAAGCTACTATAGGTTTGAGGATTGGGAGAGGACTATTGGGAGTAGGTTTATGTTGTTGAGATTAGGTTAGAAGGATTTTCTTGCAAGGGAGAGGGTTGGAGATTGTAGAAGGGACTTGCAACATCAAACCTATATGGTTGTAAGGCTTTTCTCCAGTTTTATGAATATTAAATAAATTGTTCTTTCTCAATTACATATTCATTGATTTAATTTGTAGGATTCCTTGTTCACCTACATAGATTTTGATTGCATAATTGATCAATTTATAATATATAATTGGTTAATTAGTCTATTTATCTCTTTGATTATATGTTGTATGCTTTGATATCTTGTTTGTCTTCATCTTTGTAGATCTATTTTAGGGTATTATGGAGAAGTTTTCAGGAGCGAAGAGAGGACATCTTGAGCATTGAGGAGAGAATGGTCGAAAGATTTGAGGGACTTCATCAATAATTTCGTTAAATTAGTAAGAGGCCTCTATCATTCTATCTGCTTTCAGTCTATCAGAATCTAGAGAAAGGTAGCAGTTCATGTTTGTTTGTTACTAGGGTTCTTTGAATTCTAGGGAGATCGCTCTTATCCACAAGAGGGATATGTCCACATAACAATATTTAAGACTATAATGATCTGTTTTTACCTTGAAGTGTCTTCCCATTAGGTAACGTCATCATTGCTTTAGTGCACATAGTATTGCCAACATTTCCTTCTCATAAATAGGTTTGTGTAAATACTTTCCTTTGATTGGACAACTTTAAAAAGAAATGGATCTTCCTTCTTGCATTAAAACAACACCAGTTCCATTTCTTGAGGCATGACATTCCACAATAAAAAATAAAATAAAATAAAAATGAGAAGTCTAGTGTAGCTAAGACCAGTTCTTGGCACATTGCCTCTTTAAGAAGTTCAAAGGCCTTCATTGCTTTTGAAGGCCAAAAAAATGCATCTTTCTTTAGTAATGATGTTAGAGGTGTCGCTATTCTCCCATAATTCTTAACAAACTTGCGATAATACCATGTCAACCTGAGAAAACCTTGTTATAGACATTTTGGGCACTACAACCCCAATCATAAATGTCCATAAACCAAGGGCTCCTAAGTCCCTAAAAGTGTTGCCTCATGCCCTAAAGGAACAAGGTCAGCTGATTACATCACCTCCCAGAAGCTCTCCACAGAAAACTGCTCAGAACTAGTTAAAATAGGACCATACAGACTGCCCAATGCAGAGGGTGCGATGCATCTCACCTACTCAGTGTAAAGGTTGTGATGCATACTAGAAAGCCCTTCTATAGGGTGCGATGGGCGAGAGTAGACAAATGGCAGAGACAGTTTGCAAGGTGGATCATCATGGAATCTTCCAAAAACTTCTCCTGTGACACTTGCCTCTCTGAATTCGCCTAGGGATGAGCAAGAGATCATCAATCTCCAAGTGGAATCAAGAACTATCAGAGAGAGGACACTAATCAAAATCCCAGAAGCTAACTCACCCCCCTGCAATCATCTATATATGGATCCCTCATCACAAAGATTTAGAGGCTGGAATCTTGTATCTTGTAAGGAAGTGTTGTTGGTTTCTTGGTGCAATATCATAGTGTTGGGTGATCTAATCTTTTCATGAGGTGAAGAAGGGCTTTCAAGCTGAGAGGATGACGTTGGCTCAGAACAATGGGTTGTAATCCTCTTTGCTCTTCTTGATATTAATAAAGCTATTCATGTTTTCCTCCACATTCTTGTATGTTTGATGATATATGCATTTGTGTGGTCAATACATATCTGGTCTTGTATTGTTTATGATTGTAGATCTCTGTTCTTTGATAGTAGTATGCTGCTTTGATTCCACAGGTGCTCTTTGAAGCTGGGTAGAAGAAGAAGGAGCAGCAAAGATCTATCAGAAGGGAGAGGAACCAAGCACAAGATAGAGGTTGGTGTCCTCTGTTCCCCTCTTACCTATTTCTCATAAAGGAAAACGAAAGCAGTTTTAGTTTTTTTGTTTCTAAGATAGCTACCAGTCTTAGTGGGACTAGCAGCTTCGAGTGGACACTAGATTTCCCGATAAAAAAATGGCGACTCCACTGGGGAGCGAATAGATTGTTTGCTTGTCTATACTTGTTTGTTTTATAAACTTACAGACGGAGCCTGAAGTCAAGCCAGCTAGCCTTCGAATTGCATTTTCTATGCAAGTGCAAAGTAGATCAACTTTGTTTCAGTGTATCTCCGGGTTTTGTTTATAAACTGAAAAATCAATTTTTAAACATTCTAATTGCCCTAGTGGTGGTTCTAGTAATATCATTAGATCAATCCCTGTGATTTATATTTATTGAACATCACTTGCTCGGCTTAAATCCCTGAACTGAGCTGCAAACTGTGACCAAAGACCAAGTAAAAGTCTCGCACTGGTACCATCGCACCCTGTCTTCAAGGAAGTCTATATGCATCGCACCTCCCGTGTGCAGTAGGTGGGATGTGTTAGTGTCAGTCTTTACAGCCTTCCTCCAGTGATCAAACATGCTCTTACAAAGTTATTTTGAAGTGTCAAGGTCAAATTTTGTCATTTCAAAGAGTTTTCAAGCAAAATTTGGTCACTAGGCATTAGGTCTAGGGTTTGTCTCCACTCCTTCTAAAGTTGTCCAAATGTCAGTCCATGTCATCGTTTAGCTGAGTCTATCATCATTCATAGGGTTGTCATTATCATGTCAGTGGCTAATGAGTCATTTTACACCTTGTTCATGCTTCAGTTGTGCCTTGGCAAGTTCATTTCCCTCTCCTAGGGTTTTGAAGCCCATTTCTCTTGGACGGTTAAATCATCAGCAAAACTTGTATCCAGATGTTCATACACCTTCCCCTATCCTTAAAGTACCTTATCAAACACTTCCCATCCCTCAGATCCGCCAAATTCCTCATTTTTGCACAAAACCTAGTTTCTAGCTACAACCTGGCAATTTTCTAGGTTGGGCCTGTGTTTTTCCCTTTTGGACCCTTTCCCCTCACTCAATCTCTGAGATTCCACTTTCCCCTGCTCTCCAACATCCCTCCCCACTCCCAAAAATTTCCCCAAGAATTTAGAAGCCCCCTATCCCCTTCATTTCGCTCCATTTCGACAAAATTCCTTGTTTCACACATCGGGATTCACTAAAATGATGTTTCTGAGCAATCAAAGATGAGTTTTTCAAAACTGAGAGAGGTTTTCGTCCACAACATGCCAAAGAAGAAAAACTTCCTTCATTTTTTGCACAGGTGTCATAGTTTTAAAGAAATGTCAAAAATACCGGCGAGAACGAAGGTGCTCCAAGGACGGTTGGCCAAAACACAAAAATGAAGGAAAACGCCCGATCCATTCCAAATTTTGGCCAAAGCCTCTTTGACTGAGCATGGTACTTGATTGAGGACTCCCAGCCCAAAATTTCAAGAAATTTTGGAAGAAAATTTGTTTTGTCATTTTGAATTTTTTGAGAATTTTACAGGTTTTGGCCATTTGAGTGGTCTCACCCCGCGCGCGACCAGTCATGGGGACATCTCAGAACGGGGAAAACTCTACATTTTTGGAATTGTCATACAAAAATACACTTGCCTATGGATGGGTTTCAGATTTTATGAAGATTTGGGCTCCCAAAAGCTCAAAATACATGCAATTTTTGACTTTCTGCCCCTTTTTTGAGTTGCAGAAAGCTTCCTTGGGAGAAATGACTTTTGAGGGGTCAAATCAACTCCAAATTCAGAAATTCTAGTGGGGTTGGAATGTAGACTCACAGACCTTTCCAACAACGAGCTATCTTGCCCCTGATTTAGACACCGGGAAGGCCCTCAAACAGAGCTTTGAATGTGCACGACCAGTCAGAGTGATGTGCGCGACCTGTCAAGGAAATTTGCCTGTTTTGACCAGTTCGGCCAGCAAAACACTGTTTTCACCTTGGTTGACTTTTGAGGCATGTAAATGATGTATTTTTGTGTAATTTTCATGGCACTTAGATACTTTTACTATCCTTGAACACTTCTAGAAGTTTCCTTGATGTAAATGGTAAATATTTAATGCATGGATAGGTTTCCTAAGTTTTAGAGGCAAGTTGTTTTGACTGCCTATTATCTAGTGCTTAGTTTGGAATTAGTTAAAAAAGCTCCTAGGAAGCTGAGCTCGACCCCTAGAGGTGGGGAAAGGAGTTAGATCTTCTATATTATGCATTCTCTTACTCA
>APFE031477996.1:0-12960 GCA_000404065.3 Pinus taeda | reverse complement strand
GTGTTTCAGGGCTAGAAAAATGACTAAGCTCTCCTGTGGCCCCATGTGGAAAGAAAACAACAAGTGGGAGATTGTTGGGTTGTGTTATATTCTTTCCATGACTAACCTACGTAGTGAACAGGGGGGTTAGAGGGGGAGCGGAGCCCCCCCTTCATTGCGCCGATTGCAAAATAGGAGGGTCACAACGGGGGCGGCAGCGCCCCCGGTCTGGGGGGGTTTGAGGGGGGTGGGTAGCCCCCCTCTACGGGGTCCGGGGCAGTGTCCCAGGAAAATTTTTTTTGGACCTGATATTAGGTTAGGCGAACCTACCAATGGTTTTCGGTCCATGGTTTTGGATGTGATGGTTTTTGGTCCATGGTATTGGATGCTTCGGCATGTATAAATATGTATTGTAACATTGAAAGGAACATAATAAAAAAATCAAGCTATTAGTCCTGGTTTTGGGATCCTGTGAGAAATCTTTGTGTATATGTGTTTTATGTGTTATGCTCTCGCATTGTTTATTTTTCTGTGATTTAGATTTCGTATGCAGGTAATTTCTATACGGGGTTAAAACCTACATGTAACGTAGACCTAACGGGGGTAGAAAATTTTCTTGATGGTAGGAATAAGAAAGGTGCCTGACCAGAAGGGTAATAACCTTGGGGAACTTCTCTCGGATGGTTAAGACCTAGGGGAATAATTTTGGGCTGAAAAGGACCGAGAGAGATACCAACAAAATGAAATTTTCCTGGAGGAATTATACGTGGAGGCTAGGTTGAGTTAGGAGTAGGAGGTTTCGGAGGGGTCGGTTGCTGTAAAGGCATATGGTACCACTTGTGGGTGGCCTATGATGCTTGAAGCATGCAAACAATGGATGGTATAAGCTCAAAATGAATAGGAGGTGGGCCATAATAAGCCCTAAGCAACGTGGAATATTTATAGACTCAAGGAGACACATCAGTAAAGGAAGTGGTAGTCTTATTTCTAGTCATTGATGATATAGTTGTATGAGGAGATGTCTTAGATTGAGGGTTATACTAAGTCAAATGATCAATTTTGATGATATTTTCATTGTGAGGAAAGCACGTCTTATGAAAGAGAGCGGATGCGAAAATAGATATTTCATAAGTGTAACTACGACCTCACAAAATCTTATTATTTAATGGGGAATCAATGACTTCAATATCAATCGACAATATTACCGAAAACAGTAATAGGACAGTTGCGATAAAAATTGAGGGGATGGAAGGGATGATCGCCCCAGTCACAAAGAGTGATAGTGGATAGGGATAGGCCAAGGGATCCAAGTTACTTTCAAAAACTAGCACCCATCACACAAGTGGAGGCACATTTGTCTATGATATACCGCTGGACCATGGAATTCTTTATGGAAACTGGTATTTGAAAGGCAAATGATGAAGGAAGGGGGAGATGTTCCACTTTTTCCACATCAAATACAAAAAAAAATCATTAGAGGAATCCCAAGGCTGGCATGGAAATAGGATATTGCACCAAGTCATCTATTATGCTATAGGTATGGATGACTTTGGAAGAAGTAGCATTTCAACGTAATGGAATTTTGGGGATCTTGGAGGGGATATTGACTTTAGGTAGAGGGACTTATAAGGTGCCATTTGGTGATGACATAGGCTCAGTGGAAACTTTAGGTTGGGATTAATCCCTGACTTGGAAAGGGGCTTATCATATTAGTGCAACTAAGTCTAAACGCTGACTTATTCGGTGATGATTCTGTTGGTATTCATCACGAGGATCTAGTGATTGTTCAAACCATATTGTGATGGTGGAGGACTTGCATTACCTTATGTGAGTTGGGCAGCTACATACCCTTGATGGAGAAAAGTATTTGTAAGCACAACCAGTTGTGATGAAACAAGAGAAAGAGGAGGTGGAGTAATGGGTTGACGTCCTCTAGAAGCAGTTTCTTGAGCTTCCCATGCTTGGAATATATGAGGTAAAAAGGGACACTCGTGAGTATAATGGCCAAATACTCTAGAACAAGTACAAGGTTTATTCATACCCTATTTTTGGGTTGTGGGATTAGGTTGGTCACCCTAAGGGGCATTAGGTGGTGGATATTGGTTGCCTTGGTTACCTTGAGATGGATGGTTCTGGTTACCCTTCCCCTCATTATTTCACTTGGTTTTAGAAGGATTTGTTACACTCTAGTAAGCATACAGTTGAACTTGAGGAGGTGTTTATTTTTGAGGTGGAGGTGGAGGTGACATGGGAGGTTAGGGCACTAGTGCTGGAGGGGATAGAGCACTAAGTGGTTCATATGGGTAGAAAGAATTGGTGACAACATTGGTATAATATTGTGAAGTAACAACTGGCCCTAGCATTGACTGATGTGGATGGGGATATGCATATGACGTGCTTGAACCTTCATAAGTATTTCCATGGGAAGGGGCAGGAGGGGGATAGGTGTAAGTGGAACTGGTCCCCCGTGGGGTTGGCCATAACTCATATGAGGTTGAGGAGATGATGGAGGTTGAGGGTGTGAGATAGAGCCAATGATACTGCCAGTGACATGAGATGCCCCCAACGCAATAGTAGCACTAGGCCAAGGCAGATTGAGAAGGGCAAAATAAACATATCATGATAATGGATAGATCATGTAATATTTCTAAGCTACTTGGAGCACCTCTTCCTCAGACTGGGGGAAGTGGGAGGTGACATCTTTATCAATGGGGGCAAAAATCAATCTAAAGAATCAATCAATATAGACATGGTCTTCAAATTGAGGAGCCCTACACATGCTCCTCCTTCTACACCATTCTTGGACATGGTCAGATATGTGGGTTGTAGAAGTTTGGTGGAAAGAGGTCAAGAGTTCGGTACCAGTGTCATATTGAAGAGGTAACTAGAAGTAGGAAATATTTGGCGAGAGTCATGAAGGTTGAATTGGAGGCATAGGGTTGGTCCACATAACACTTGGTAGTGGGTCCAGTAAGGGTGCATTGTAAAAGATGAAGATGAATAGAGTCTTCAGTGATGGAATTCGATAAACACCACATATGAAAAGAATGAACATGATTTGTGGGATCTTGTCTAGGATTACCTTTGAACATGGGGATGCCAAGAGGAAGCTTGGTAGGCATAGCAGGCCAACTGGGGTCATGGAGAGGAGGATTGTTGATGAGCTGGCTAAAATCAAGGAGGCTCAAACTAGCCATATAGCAGAGCAATGGGAGGTTAGTTACCATACCGGTAGAGGTTTCGCTTATGGCGTTACCCTGGTTACCACCTTGGTTTCATGCACCCATGTTGGTGCCTGACATGGGTGTGGTATAGGGTTGGGAAGACACAAAATCAAAGGAATAATTGGAAGAATCAGCAAAACCAAAGTCAGAATGAGGACTCAATGGAAGACTAGGAGGATGAACTTTAACTCGACAAGGAGGAGTGATATGTCCTAAAGTAAAATAGGGGCGAAGGCCACGAAGCCTTTATGAAAAATGCCTTGGGGGCATAATTATGTCAAGATAAATATGACTCAATATAATAAAAGGGGATGATATGAGAGAAAAAGAGCAATAAACGACAAGGAAACACCTAGTGTAGTAACGCCAAGTGTAAACTAACTATATTAATATGCTACTCTAATTCATGAAAAAATGTTATATCAAAGAAAAATAACCTCTAGCCTATAGGTGATCTAAATCATCAAATAAGTCCTAAATCTATTGTTTCAGCTGGCCTTCCAAAATACTTCTTACTTGAAATCCTATCCTCATAGGCAGATTGTCTAGAGAAAGGTGGGGTAGAGAACGATTTTTTCCCACAAGTAGTCCTATAGGGTGTTTTCCTATGACTGGTCAATATGGTTACCTTCGTCCCATGTGGGTGGCCGATTCTTTAGATTCTTGGAGATTAGCTACCACACGGGATTCCCTGCCATGGGTTGGGTAGTCCCAAGGAGAACCGCTCGCACGATGACCTAGCCTAACCTCCTATAAAGTGGGTTTTTGACACACTCCAACTTGGGACTGTTGGATGGTCAAGGATTTTAAGGTCCCTAATATGTCAACTTCTATGTCTCAATGCAAATGATCAATGGGTGTTATTTGAAGCCTATCCCATTGATCCTACACCTAACTACACAGATTGTTTGGCCTTGGTGCCCAAGTGGGCTTAATATATGTGTGTTAAATTATTAAGGTGTAGTGTTTCAAATCTTGTCTTGGAGGTGTTAAACAAGCTCACATTCGCTTAGGGTGTGTGTGTGTGAAAATGATATGTCAAGTAGATGAGTTAATTGAACATTTTTTATGATGCCATTTGCTACTAAAAGTAAAAGGTTGAAAAAATGTAAATAATGTTGAAAATGGACAATAAAATGAACAACAAATCCAAGCACACAAACCGCCACCCTAGAAGGATATCAAGAAACTAAAAAAGAGGTGGAAAACAAGATACTCAAAGACAAACTTATGGGCCAAAGGATCTAATGTCTAAGGGACTATGATCTAAAGGCACTAATCTATTGTAAATGTTGTAGACAAATAACCCAAATCATAGGTGAAAAATGTTGCAAAGGATAGGCAAGAAGCTCAAAAAACCTAGGATGCTCAAGGGGATCCTAAGGATTAAGGAAACACTAAACTCTAAAGGGAGTAAAATGATGAAGAAACCTATCCAAAAGGGTTGTAAAAAGGTGGACAAAACCCCAGAATTTAGAGGTTGAAAGTGTTGTACCCTAGACTCCTCAACTCAATAAATCACTTCCTAAATGATGGAGGTGTACTCTCAACCCTAGGGTGATTTTTCCTTCCTCAATGAGAAATTACGAAGAGAATCTAGGCCTAGGAGTGGCTTAGGAAATAATAGAAACCTTTCCCAGTACACATGCAACACAGTCAGCAAATCTGAAAAAATATGAAAAATGACAGAATGCATATTCTAACCTGAAAAGTGCTTTGGAATGCCTAGAATCAACCAAAAAGTGTGTTACAGAACCCTAATAATAGGACAAAATGTCTTTTTTCTCCTGCAACTCTCGCTTAAGAACATTGAAACGACAACCACCAAGGATATGAATTACTACACTAGTGGAGTCGTCATTTGTTAATATGAAAATTCTTAGTATGTGTACCAAATATCCTTCACTTAAGTCACTGGTGACAAGTGACCCTAACAACAAGATGTGGTTGTTTACGCTTCATATCTACGATGAAAGAATAAGAAAAACCTGTAGTAAAAATATCATATGAAACCCAAAACATAGAACAACAAGAAATATCCAATGTAATAACCCAATAGAAACTTTGAATGAATAATATTTTTATTAGAAAACACCTAGTGAATGATTTACAATATGCATTTGCAAAATCCCCCTCCGTGGGATCGGTCTTTTGATGTCCTTGTCCTTCAACGATTTGTTTCTCTCTCTTAATATGCAGAAAAACCCAAAAGTGAGATGGAACTCAAGTGGGAGCTGAAATATGGGAAGAATATAATGGTGATGATGATAATGATGATGGTGAGGAATGAATGGAAAACCCTCTTATTTATAACAAAGTATTAGGATAAATTAGGAATTGGAAAATAATAAATATTATTGACCAAATCAAAATCTAGCTATTAGGTCTGAGGGGGGTAGCTCAATTGGTAATCCGAGATATGTGAAATCATTGAAACTCGAGAGACTCAGGTTCAAATCCTCCCTATTGCGATCCAGGATACAGGGAGGAGGACAAATTGTAGCCCCCCAGAGGTTTACTAATAGTTACGTGTCAGGCAGGGTGTTGGGTTCCTTTGGGTCAAAAAACATAATTAAAAAAATCTAGCTATTAGGAATACTTTATTATATTTTTTGGAGAGGGAAAATATTTTCAAAATGGTCAAATATATTTATTTAGAAAATGGTTGAAGTAATTGAAAAACGAAATGATTTATTAATCACTTTGCAAGGATTAATAAAAAATTGAATTTGAAATAATTACTAAATAATGGTTTAACAACTATTCCAAAAATAAGAATAAGGATAAATAGATAAATAGTGATTAATTTAACTATTCCAACATGATTTAGTCAAATTTATTAAGAAATAATTATTAAGTAATGATATACTAATTATTTCTAGAGAAAAAAAAATTTCACGTGTGGTTCACAGATACCCATGGTCACTAGGTAGCCACTACGTCCACGGTACAACACTAGGGTCGACCCCACCTGAAGGTGGTCACACCCCTCGGCCTATTTATTGACCTGAGCCCAAGAGCTTTTGGGAATTGACCATGTGACCTCTCGATTGGCGAGGCACTGATTTGACCAATTGAGTTAACTCTTAGGGCTTATTTCTAGAGAAAATTAAATAAATAATGATTTATTTAATTATTCTCATAGGTTTTTTATTTTATTTTAAACAAAAATAATTTAATAAAAATGGTTTACTAAATTATTTCCTATGGTGAAAGTGAGTTTACTATGGTAAAATTAATCCTACATGATGTATTTTGATTGACCTAGTTAGAAATGGTTAGGTGATCATTTTCTAGGTGATAACAACCTTCCACGTTTTTTCTGTAAAAGTAGTTACACAACCTTCACTTGCCAATTGCCCTGTTGAAATTAGATTTTTCTTTATATCTAGAACATGCCTTATCTCCTTTAATAACCATTGGTTTTTATTCTGTTGCTCTATAAAAACCTTACCCATTCCAACGATTTTACAAGGTTTATCATCACCAAGACAAACCTGTCCAAAATCTCCTTTAACATAGTCATGAAAATGTTTCCTATCAGATGTGGCAAGGAATGAGTCCCCTAAATCTACCATACAGGCATCAGTAATATTCTCTAATGAAAGAATCAAAGCATATTGCAACACATCACCTATCACACTTGCTTCATGATTGTTCTCTTGCTATCCATCTCCTTCTTTTCCCTTCTAATAGTTGTAGTCTTTCTTCCTGCATTTCCAACAAACTATCCCTGATCTAGATTTGAATCTCCCTTTTCTTGACTTACTACCATTTCCTAGGCTCCTTCCCCCTTTTAATTTTTCTTCCCCTAATCTCTACAGTCAAAGAATTACCTGATATATCACTGGAACTATTCTGTCGCATTTCCTCACCAAGGATGGCACCAACAACATCATACAACTTTAAAGTACTAGATCTAGAGATAGAGTTACTAATAGACATAACTAAGCCATTCCAACTTTCTAGAAATGAGACAAGAAATAACAAAGCCCTAACTTCATCATCACAACCTACCCCTACAGAAGTTAATTGACTAGTAATCGTATTAAATTCATTTAAATGATCAACAACAAATCCACCTTTTGGAATCTTCATAATAAATAGATGCTTCATAAGAAGTACCTTATTTGATACTGAGGGTTTTTCATATAGTTTGGCTAATGTCGTAATTAAACTTTATATTGTCATTTCCTTTGAAATGTTGAATGCCACTAACGTTGCGAAACACAACCGTATTGTTGCTAGTTACTTTCTATCGAGAAGATCCCATTCTTCATTTGCGATACTCATCGACTTCTTTGTTTTTCCTCTCAATGGTAGGTACAAATATTTCTAGTATGGATAATCTTTCATTTTCGTCTTCCAGAACTAGTACATTTGGATGTTAAATTTCTCAACCCTAAGCCTACCATCTTTTGCCATTTCTCCCACTTGAATCAGGAACCCTTCTCTCATGTGAGTCTATCAGCCAAAAACATCTTCAACTGTGATACCAGTTGTTAGAAATTAATTAACAGAGCAATGAAACACATAGAATATTTTGAAAACACAAACATAGAAATGCATAAAACAAGAGAGACACAAATATACATGGTTCACATAATTTGGGCTACGTACATAGAGAAATAACTGGTCCTTCCTTTCATATTATCCAGCAAAATGAAGAGTTACAACCAATAGATCCACTTTAATTTCTTCTTCAATCTCATGTAGTCTCCTCTCTCTTTCTCGCTCAGAATAATGGTACACAACAACAATACAATTTCCTCATATAAATTGAGGGATGCCTTCTAGGGAAAAATACCTTAAATTAACATAACTTCTACCATCATATCATCCACCTAATGAATGAACCAGATTGAGTACGAAATCACAATATTTACAAGGAAATTTTTCATCTTTTTTTAGCTTTGGGAGTGTTTCCCCCGAACCCCTGTCACGCGGGGGCTCATAAAAATCATTGTCGCCCCCCTTATACCTCCTAGTGACGATCATATGAGAAACATTGCCACCCCATTAGGAAAAGAGATTCATTGTGGCTGAAACAAAATAAAACCTATGAACAATCAGGAAGATAATCAGGCTCCACACCTAACAATGGGAAGCTTGGTGTTTACACATATGGAAAAATTTGTTTTGAAATCGATATCGGTAAAGGGTTTCCCAACCAAATTAATTTAAAAATTAATTATTTTCACTGGAATTTGGCTCTAGATTATGGGAATATTAGTTTTCGTCTCCACTTTTCTCATCAAACAAGATACTTAAAAAATTCTTTCCCTGTGTTTAATTCTCAAAAGAAGCATAACATCTGCAATTCCATATCTAAAAGTTGGAAGCCCTATAACCCTCCTCGTATGGAGGGAAAGGCCTTTATGGTGAAGAATGATGATGAATATGTTTATGATGAAATCCATCCGAGGGACAAGGTCCAAGACTCAAGGCCTCAAACATCTCATGTGATTCCTGGTGTGAACCATGCTCCTTTGATAAGCACAAATATATTGAATAATAATACTTCTCGTGCTACATTGAAATGAGGTCATGAGTTAGGCTCTTTGAACTCTAACAAGGGATCTTCTCTAGTGTGCCTTGAGGGTCAACCCAAATTTGGGTGATTCTCCTCTCTAGTGGTGTCTTTTTTCCCTTTATGTTTACTTTTCTATTCTTCACATCATTAGTCTTTGCTTTGATACTACTAGATAGTGAAAATTGTACCAAAAAACGAGTCGTGGTGGCAAGTGATGTAATTTTTTTTATGTTTGATCAATATAATTTTTAGATTTACAGAAAATATTTTACTCTTTAAATATAAAGCACTTATATTTACGTTTCAAATAGGTATTAGAAAGTCATTCATTTGAATCTACCAAAATTATATAGTTTTAAATTTACTTTATTATTTAATTTATATTTCTTAACTTATTTTTATTTTTTAATATGCCCAGGGGGCATAGAGTAGATGGTGATAGGGCGTTATGATAAGGCACTCCATGGTGTAAAGGTCACTAGTTCAAAACTTTGTGGGTAAAAATCCATCCATGCTTAGGGTTGGTATGGCCCAAGATGGGTACGATCACCTGGGTTACGACTACTCAAGCAATCGGTTAGGCATCTAGTCATCTCAAGACTCACATTACCTAGAAAAAAAAAACAAATATAAAAATAATTATATTTATAGATATGTTTATTTGGGAATAAATATTTTATAATTTTAATTTAATTGTCAATAATTATTAAATAGATACTAGTGATTTAACCCAGAATAAATATTCTTTATAATAGTCATGATAAAGGGTTGAAATTTATTTCAAAGTTAGTTATGCCCTCTTTACTTTTCAATTTAATTAAAAAAAATCATCTCCATAAGTTCCATTGAATTCTTATTATTTATTATTATTTGTTACATTTTTTGTTGAATGTGTATATCTTTAACTCATATAGTAATTCTTTTTAGAATTGATGCATTGATAAAATAATTTCCAAAATAACTAATATAGCTAGTAATACTAAGACAACCAATAGACATCAGTACATGATAGGCATGAAGACACTTACCTCATCATACATCTTGTAGTTCCCTCTTCCCACACTTACCCAAGCTTACCAGTCCACTAGGGTAAATGTGTGACGAAGAGTTCTATGATATTATTCAACCTCCTAGATCACCTGAAGGAAGTGGAACCGACAAATAAACACTTTACATACCTTCCCTCAAGTGCTACAGGAACCCCATGATCTAAACAACCAATCCAAGTGCCCAACCCATGAGTAACCTATCCTTTCACTGTCACTCCCACTAGCCTGGAAGGGAGAGACTGCAGTCTTTTTCAACCAATTTTGTACTTGAGACTGAGTGATTTGAGCCACTTTTTCAAGGCTAGGATCTAGACCATTTCCCATAACTTGATGAGACTTTAAAAAAAAATGACACAAATAAAAAGCTTCTAACACAATACTTGATCAAGGACTTGTCTTAACCAATCTTAACCATGATAAACATTTCGTCGAAGACATTGTGAACATGTAATCTACAGGCTATAAATGCATATCTGGACATAAGGATCTGATACTTATTTCAAAATCGCCAACAAGGTGTAGTTCCTTCTCATAATAGTTGCAATAACATCTATTAGGTCATGCATTCAATATCCATTCATTTACCAATCAAAACATCTTACAAGCCATAACTAAAATTTGTCATGAAACCATTCTTATAACCAACATATAACCATAATAATATCAATGATAGCACAACCATTAAATCCACATAATAACAAGTACATTTACTCATAAAATAAAAGGGGAAAAGAGCTATTATTAAACGATACAAAAGCCAAACAAGCCAAGGGCTTCCACATACCACCCAACCATAGATTGGGTTGAACCAAAACTTTCTTTTAGCCAATAACCCCTATGCCATATTCCAAGCATAAATGTGGTGTTGGGTTGTGTTATATTCTTTCCACGACTACCCCACGTGCAGGGGGTGACAGGGGGGTTGTAGCTCCTCTGCACGGGGTCTGGGGCAATGCCCCAGGAAATTATTTTTGGACCCTATATTAGGTGGGCGGACCTACCTATGGTTTTGTGCATGGATTTTGCACATGGTTTTGGGCATGATGATTTTCATTCCATGGTATTTTATAGATCTGGTCAAGGGAACTACGATTATGTTCTAATTCAGGGTTAGTGGATTAGGGTTTATGGATTCTTCGACATGTATATATATGTATTGTAACATTGAAAGAAACATAATGAAAAATCAATCTCATAGTCCCAGTTTTGGGATCTAAGGGAAATCTCTGTGTATATATGTTTTATGTTTTATTCTTTCGCCATTTTTTATTTTTTGTTTTTTAGAATTCGTATGCAGGTAATTTATGTACGAGGTTAAAACCTAATGTGGGACTTACAACAAAACAACCAAGGATTCCTCAGGATTTACGGCAATCCACCAACGGATTCCTAGGCCCAAGCCCCCATCTATACAACTAGGCTTTACCGCAATCTGGATAAGGGATTCCTAGGTTGAAATAAGAAACATACATTGTCAGGCTTTACCGTAAACTAACCACATACCCATCCAGGGATCACTAGGCCTATACAAGCATGGATTCCTCTGGATCTCTCCACCTAAACCATGAGGAATTTGTCTGTCTCCACCTCTAGGCTTTACCGTATATCCTGCCATTCATCGGTCGAGGATTCCTAGGCATAGTGAGGCTCCACCCTCTAAGCTTTATCGTATATCTCGCCATTCAGTGGTCGATTTTTCCTAGGCCTAACGAGGGCATACACAATCTGTCTTTACCGTAATCCCACCTTCATTAGTCTAGATAATCCTAGTCTGTTTCTCCTTGATACCACCCCACTCAATTTTGAAACCATCCAGAAATCCAACTCAACTAAGTAAGAGAAACCCCATCACATCATGGCTATCCAAAAATGGAAAGGAGAGGTTGAAAACCACTGTCACTCTTGGCAAGACCCATGCAAATGATATCAAGAGAACCAAATACGCACATGCATGTACCATGCATGCCAAAACTAGCTAGGAAATCATACATGCAAGTAATTCCGATGTAGCCACTAGATCTTGCGCTTCCTTGCTTGATCTTTGCTTCCCTTTGGTTTCTTTGTCTTTCCTTATAATTTCTTCCTCTAATGCTACAGTGCTCTAAGAATACTCCAAGTGTATGAGAGTATGAGAGAGAGAATAGAGAGAGAAATCTCCAAAACTGAACTGACAAAATGTTAAGCTCACAAAAGGTTGTAAAATGATCCTCAAATGTCATTTTATTAATAAGGCCTCTATTTTCTTCAGTTTCCATTATTTTTCCTTTATTTTCCTCCTCACATGCAACTTGTAACCTTTCACCTTCCTTTTCTCCTAATTTCCTTTATTTTCATAAATAAAAGCCAATTATTGCCTCTTGCTTTTTCAAAGCCTTTGCCATTGCCTTTGCAAATTTCCTTATCCATAATAAACCAAATGAACACCGAAACTAGGATGTTTTTCCCTACATTCAGCTTGGAATACATGTCCTATGACCTTGATCTTATTTTTCCTTTATTAATTTTATTACATAGATTTTTAACTTGGAGTTGTTACACTTCTCACATTGCCAAAAAAAAAATAATAATAAAAATTAGAAAAATTTAAGTTAAGTTTTATGTTTAATTATTATTAATTATTGATCATTACAAAATTGAATATATAGAGTTAAATATATATGAGATTTAAAAAATCTTTAGAATAAAAATTGTTTTATATAACATGTGTCAATACTATAGCTTGATTAATAGTCGCATACTCAAAAAATATAACTTCATTTGGCAAACAAAATTGTTTATATATATATATATATATATATATTATATATAATTATAATGTTTAATTTAATTCTATAACTTTTTAAAATTAAATTGAAAAAATATATAATTTCTTTTAAGATAAATCTAAATCATGTATTAGATATTTATGATAATAGGCATGGTCTATTTCGAAATAGGCTTTCCATCTTTTTCATTACATTTTGAAAAAAGATTAAGAGAGAGTGGATGATCAAGTCATCTATCTCCTTATTTTATTGACATTTTGAAATTGAGTCCTTTATCATACCATTGGTTTAATGTGTCGAGAAAATTTTCGCTCCACGTCTCTTTATATCAACCTGACCAACTCCCCCGGGATAATTTGTTATCAACCTCTATATCATCCATGTCAATCTGCGGGTCACTATGACAGCTG
>APFE031477990.1:0-22667 GCA_000404065.3 Pinus taeda | reverse complement strand
ATTACATTAAAATATTCTGGTTTGAAGGCAAGAACTTGTACATCTTGAACCAAAATTTCTTTCGCAAATACCCAAAAACTCCAAGAAGGATGGACCGAGTTGGTGTCTACATACAACTATTTTGAATTGAATTTCTTCATACAACAACACCTAAAAGCACTATATATTTGCATAACATGACAAAGACAACTAAGTGATAAGTGTCCTGCTGCATTTCCTCCAAAACAGATTGGCTTGATTTTTGTTTTCTTCGTTGAGGATGGGAAAGCTAACCTACGATATCCCCTCGGGCAATCTCTTCTTACATTGTTGAGTTCACATGTCATTGCCGTAGGGAATCCTTGGATGCACCATTGTGAGCCTCATCAATATTTTCCTCCATTGTTAGTATTAATGTTGCTCCAATGCTTTATATAATATGTTAAGTTAGTTCTACTTGATTTGAAACCTTTGTCTCTGCCATTAGTGTCGCATTGAACCAAAAACACTAATAGACCAATGAAATATGAAACCATTATGGAAATGTTGTTGTTTGGATAAAAATACATTGAAGGCAAGGAAGCCACGCATGTATTTTGCTTCTTGGATGGAGTAGCGCAGGATTCGTAGATTCTAACTGATTTATTAACCTCTAAAACTCTCCTCGACTTTTCCTCTCACTAACGAGACATGAGGAACACCATCCAAGTGCCACACAGACTCGTCCCTCCATGTAAAGCTGTGGCCTCCACAACACAAATGAAGTTATATTGATTAATATAATTACATAATAATCCCTAAAAGGAAGAAATGATGATACTCATCACATTATTGTACAATTAATTTCAATTAATAATTGAGGAAATATAGTTCTTATTATACTCCTCATTGAATTGATTTCTTAATCATGTCCTATTCATCAACCTTAAAAAAACCTTGTTCTAATAATAATCCTTGATTGTCTATAGAAGTTTCCACTGTGTTGAGGTTTATCTTGACATGGATGAGTTCAATCAAGTCAGCAAATTTAACCAATAAACGCTTGATTCGATGTTGAATACGGGCTAATATCTGCTTAGAATTCCCTTTTTCTCTACTCACATGCTACATAAGAATCATTGAATCCACAAAGATAATTAGGTGATGAATCCCCTAGGAGAGATCCAAATCCAAACCTTGCCACAAAGCTAAATATTCAACATGATTATTTTAAGACCCCTAGGCCCCAATCATGTTGAATATTCATTTATTTGTCGAGGAAAAAGATAATATAACTCATAAATTTTTAGAAATGTATTTTTGTAGTATTTATTTTAATACCTATTTATAATTAATGATATAAATAAATTTCATGAAAAAACATATAATGTAAGACCCAAGGCCTTATTAATTTAGAGAAGAGTCAAATCTATATCTAGAATATTGGCAAGAGAAGATAAGGTCAATTAAATAGGAAAATGGGATTTAATGTGATTAATAAATGTCGTCGATCAGGGTGCAAGTTAGAGGGTGGCACCACATGGTAGTTTAAATGATAAGTATGTCAAGGTACAACACCTCTTTCCCTATCATGACCACAAGTTGAGGCATGCTCAAATGTGCAACGAGCGGGGGTGGGAGACAAACTTCAGTTATTTGCGATGAGTCGAGTTTATGACGACAAGCCGGTGCATGCGGTTAAACACACCTTGACGAGTGTACAATGACGAGTTGTGGGACGAAAAGTTGTGAAGCTCCAACAAGTTACTCGAAGAGTCGAAAAACTAAGATTGGGAAAATTGACTAAGTATGGGTGCACGTGACGAGTTGGCGGGCTGAAGTTCGGAGCGGATGACTTGGCGGGCCAACATGCAGAACAAATGAGTTGGTGGGCTGATGCATTACTTTGCATTTTCAAGAGTGCATTTTTGTGGTCGACCGACCCACCTTAACCATGGAGGACACATATATTATTCTAGAAATGGCTCCAAATTCTCTCTGCCTCCACAATTAATTTCCTTTTCCATACATGTGCTCATCTCAATTCTTCTTGCAATCTTCTCTTTTTTTCCATTTCACTACCTTTGATCTAGATAAATCACCATTGACATATGTGACATCAATGACCTAATGGAAACATCTTTGTCAATACTTGTCCAACATCCTTGTTATGCCAACAACGCCTTTGATAGTGGCAACATATTCTAAAAATCTACCATCATCTTCTTTGCCTTTTCTATCAATGATAACATATTTCTAACAAAATTTATAGTTTTAAAGAAAAAATAAAAATATAAAAAAATATAACATGTTTTAATTGCTTGACGAAGTGAACTACACTTGGGACTAAAACTATATATATATATATATAATTCCTTTTTTCTCTTCATGATTCTTTAAAATATTCAAAAGTTGTTTTTGGCATTTTATATATTTTACTAAATTAATTGGTAGATTTAGTTTAAAAAAATGTAGTTTGAAAAATTACATAGTTTCTTAGATTAGAAACTTGCTATTTATTGGTGGACATATAAAATACAAATCAATTATATATAAAAGTGAAGAGTAAAATATCAAAATATTAAAAAAAGAACTAAAAGGTACAAATACATTGTCATAAAACTAAATTTGTTGAAATGAATGAAAATGATAAGCCATCATCATTAATGTTGAACATATCAAAATTACTTTGAATTTAAAATTATATTTTATTTACTTTATTATTAGTGTAATGGAGAAATATAACCACCATATGCAATAGGTGCATGAAGCTACCTCTAATTAGCTATAACCATTAAGGTGCACTAAGATGACTCTAACAGATTATAACCTCTAAATGCACTAAGATGTCCAAAAATACATTATAATTACTCGGTACACCAAATTGCTCTTTATATGGATGTGGATGTGAGTAAATAAATAGATTAAGATCAAAATATTAATTTAATACTCTATCTCTCGTCTAGAGTCTTAGAAAAGAGCACGAAAGCCCACTATTTCACCCACATAAACCGAGAAAAAGTATAAGACCACCTTTCTCACCATGTATGATTATCAATTTTTCTTAAAAATAAATATTTTTAAAAATACTTTTATCATCTTTATTATATTAAACTTTGTTTAAGTTGACCACCCAAAAAAAATCCTCAAAGTATTGGGTAAAACACCGATCCTATGATATTCACGATTTAATACTTGACACGTCGTCCCAAAGCCTTAGAAAAGCCCACCATTGGAAAAACGTGAGCGAGAGGGAGAGGGAATCGTATTAAAACATGATCCCTTCTTCTTTTTATCTTATCATATGTCATTCCGAAATTGTTCTTCTTTTTATCTTATCATATGTCATTCCCAAATTGATCTAAACTTTAATAGAATCGGTAGCACCAGATAAGGCGAAGGTGAACACTGTGAGCAAAGTTTGAACCTCAGTCTAATATTTGGCGAGGCGTGGAGAGAAGAGAAGGCCAGACAAGACCACTGTTACTGTTTTCTAATTTCAGAGTGGAGAGAACAGAAGGCGACTGTTGTTACTGTTTTCTAATCTCAGAGTGAGTGCCATGGATCGTTATGTTATTGTTGAGGAGTTGGGAAAAGGAAGTCATGGTACCGTTTGGAAGGCAGTGGATATGGTTACGGGCGAATTTTGGGCCATCAAGAAACTGAACGGAAACTTCTCCAGATATGAGGATTGCGCAGAGGTGAATTGTTTAGCGGATTTGATGTTTAATCCCAACATACTTTACCTGCATGATATCATATTGGAGGGCACCACGTTGTACGCGGTGCTTGAGCTGATGGACTGCGATCTGTCAGAGCTCCAGAGAAGGACAGGTTGTTCGTTCTCCGAGGACGAGGTGCGAAGCTTTTGCTTCCAGATTTTGAAAGGGCTTCAAAGCATGTCTTATGAAAGATATTGTCACAGGGACCTGAAACCACAGAATTTATTAGTGAGGGGAGGTACGTCTATTAAAATTGCTGATTTTGGGCTGGCTACTAGAATATGGAATAATAAGCCACTGGAATCATATGTTGGGACACGCCCATATCGAGCACCCGAACTTTTGCTTGGATCCACTGAATATGGTTTGTCCAATGACATTTGGGCAGTGGGCGTTATCATGGCGGAGCTGTTCACTGGTTATCCAATATTTACAGGCTCTAACGCGCTACATCAGCTGCATAGCATTTGCTCTGTCATTGGTTCTCCTGATACCGGAATTTGGCGTGAGGGGTTACTGCTTGCCGACTTAAAGGGTTACAGCTTTCCAGAAGAGTTTGCGAATATTGATCCCACTAAACAATTGTCGTCTCTTCTACCAACAGCAAGTGCCGCGGCCATTGATCTCATAAACAGTTTGTTGTCGTGGGATCGGAAGAGAAGGCCCATTCCTAAGGAAGCGCTGCAGCATCCATTTTTCTGTGCCTCCTCCGGTCTATTCCAACCTATTCCTCTCTTGACAAATCGCGAGAATCCTATTGGTCATACAGTTCTGTCATCTGATTTAGAAGGGAGAAGCTGCAATTCTTGTTCTTATTTTGTTGAACAGGTTACATTTACAGAAGAAGGTACATTGCAGATTAATCCAATTGTTGCAGCAGTAGGAGTGGAGCAACAGATACCATTTGAATATGCCAATCACGACGGTGGCAACAACAGAGCAATTCCAGCCTATTCCTCCTCCTGTTACGACATGAAATTCCAACCTATTCCTCTCTTGCCAAATCACGAGAATCCTATTGGTCATACAATTCTGTCATCTGATTTAAAAGGGAGAAGTTGCAGCAATTCTTTTTCTTATTTTGTTGAACAGGTTGGATTTACAGGAGAAGGTACATTGCACAATAATCCATTAAGGGCCGGAGGCGGAGTGGAGCAACCGATAGCATTTGAATATGCCAATCACGACGATGGTGGCAACGACAGACCAACAGTGGACATGTTTAGGTCGAGTTATTCAATTTGGCAAAAGAATAGCTACCTGGCCTCATATCAAATTCCCGCCTCCTATTCACCTCAAAATCTGCCATCACGCCCATTTCCGGGAATGGGGCCGAAGCTCCTGCTTAATCCAACCGCAGTAAACCGTCACGATAATGGTAATCATGAAGATACGAACAACCCCGGCTCAGTGGACCAATTGAGGTTGAATTCTGAACATTTAATTGGGCAAGAGCGTAATTATGTGGGGTCATATGGAATTCCTGCATCTGTTGGATTTACAGGAGAAGGTACATTGCAGAATAATCCATTAAGGGCTGGAGGCGGAGTGGAGCAACCAATAGCATTTGAATATGCCAATCACGACGATGGTGGCAACAACAGACCAACAGTGGACATGTTTAGGTCGAGTTATTCAATTTGGCAAAAGAATAGCTACCTGGGCTCATATCAAATTCCCGCCTCCTATTCACCTCAAAATCTGCCATCACGCCCGTTTCCAGGTATGGGCGCGAAGCTGTTTAATCGACGATAAGATAACGTAATCCTTAGTTAGGGCGTGGCGATATTATAACGTAATCGGCCCGGAAACATGTCAAATCTGTCAAACATGTCGAATCGGCCCGGAAACCTTCCGTGAAGAAAGATGAGCTCTTAAATTGTATGAGCTCTGCATTGTGATTGTGCTTTCGGGCATCCCATCCTGTGCGCAAACGGGCCATAAATGAATCTGTCCTTATAATTCCTTAAAATGTACACGTTGCATTGTTGTTTAAATGTTGATTTCAATGATAATTTGTTTAAATAATTTATATACAAAATGATCCTTGCTTGTTAGGCACAATGTTTGTTTGTTGAAAACCATATATGCATCCTCGTTGGTTTCACCATTGTGAATATCTAGTCGGTGGGGCGAGGTGATGGTGATTCTGATAATAAACGTAAACCCTTGTTCTGAATGCATATTCAACATTCATCTCCTTGAATCATCTCCCCATACACTGCGCAGTAACGATGTTAATTAAACTCAAGAAGCTATGGGGAGACATGGATACAATTGGAACGAAATAGAGAAGATTACTTGGGTGGGGTGATCGTGATCTTGTGCAAAATATATGAAGCTTCTTGCGACCAGAACATCTTCTTTATTATTATGTAGAATATGCGATCCCATCTTAACTTAACTATGGTAGTAAATAAATCACAAACGTAATACGTAGTACAAGTCATGTTTTTCATCTTATGATTTATAACATTAAAATTACAATAATAATTTTAATGTCAAAAATGAAATTTTAATTTTAATGTCAAAAATGAAATTTTAATATTTTCTGTGTATTTAATAATAATAGAATTATATTTACACTAACAAATTAAAAATACTATCATAAAAAAATATTGGAATTAAAATGATTCCATCTATTATAATTTTACATGAAATTTATTGGGGTCTACACATAGCATGGAAAATTAATATTGTTCATATTTCTTTGTGTAATTTATTATATGTTCAGTGAAGATGTAATAATTGTTTTTGGTAAGCTTAGGTAGGGCATCCTTATCTACTTATATAAAAGAAAACTGAAACTACATAATGTTAATAGGTGGTCTCAACTTGCCCATTGGAAAACCAAGTCTATTGGCCACCTATGCATATTATAAGCCATCCAAAAATGGTAGGTTATGAGTCTTTCTACCCAAGTGATATATACATAGTTACTTAAAAACTAGTCTATAATCTTAGGTCCCATAAACATGCATGTAAAAGAAAACTAGATGCTAAAAAACAAAAACCTGAGGTCACTCATCTCAAGCTATTCTTTAAGGTCTTCGAGTTCTGACTCAACATTCGCTCGATCTTCCGCTGAATTTCCAAGTGTTGGTGTCATTTCAATAATACATGAAATGTGTCTCTGTATACGGTCAGGTCTTTTTTATAGTCTGGCATGTCTGTGATTATCAGAGCCATCCCCATCGACACATGTTCCATTGCTTTTCCTACGAGTGTTTTCATGAGCCAGTACAGATGCAAGGTTTGTTTAAATTGGGAAAGTCTCCCTCTAGTATTCCCAGGATTGGGAATATGATCTTTTCATTCCTCCATTTCTTCCTTTGAATCCTCTTCCATAATTATTTCCTCCATTTCCTCTATAATTTTTCATATCCCTACATCCGTTCCTTTCTTATAAGCTTTTGCTACCTCCCATACAGTCTCATCCATGGGTCATCTTCTTATCATTTGTTCCAATGTTCCCTTATCGTTAGATTGAGGACTATTATTTCCCCATCCACTGCGGCCTCTTCCTCTATCTACACGCGCCATGTCTACGATGTCTGCTATCTGTTCGTAATGGTCACATTTCAAAGTCAGGATGAAATAGCCATTACCCATCCAAATTCCAATTGTCTCGTGGGGTTTTTGTGCGCCGAAACTGCCCCCCTCCGTCTACACTCTATTGATCCCAAGCAGTCAAGTGAACCAGGGTTGGTATTCTTCTTCTCCGTGCTCCCCCTGTCCTGCCTCTCATTCAGAATCCTAGTTACTCTCTCCCCTGCTTTTTCTCATCCTCTCCCCTTAGGTTCCCTCAGGCTAACCCACTCCCTATGCGACCCTAGTATAGTATATGATGGGAGCTTCACGCTAGGACTCTCTCCCTGTCCTGCTTACTAACCTTGCTTTGCTTTCTTCCAAACATCCCCTCTGAGGCCCCCTCTTTTCTTCTACCAAAACTCACCATATCTACCCAAGATTTCTGCCTGAGGAACTTTTCCAGGCCCTCAGACCTCCACGCCACCCAAATATGGTCCTCTCTAGCCTCTTTATTCTTATCCCTAAGCACAATGCGCCACTCCCTATTATCTTCTATGCCCTCCAACCTTTCCAGCCTCGAAGCAAAGCTACCAGGCCACTCTCTCTCTCTACTTTTGCTCTTTTTGTGTAGAATAACCTCTCTGCGAGGTCTTTCCTTCCCAACCTGGCCCAAGTTCCTTTCCTCTCCCAGCATACTGAATTTTCCTTTACAAATTATAGAACAAACATAGTTAACATGCCTGAGGTTACTTTGCCTGCTTGTTGGATGTGCGTTTGGCTTGTCCTCCACTTTTGTTCTCCTTCTCTCTTTCATGCTCTGTCTTGCCTTCCTGCCATCCCATCCTCCTTATTTCTTCGTCCTTACCACCTCTCCTCTTCCCAACATTCCAAACACAACTTCTCCCTTTTGACATCACTCTTGGCATGCAGTACTCCACCACACCCTGTGATATAATCATGTAGGTTGTGGTAGGCATTCCTTTCACCTTCTGGATTCTAACATCGCCATTACTTTTTATTACCCACTCCATCACCCCGATCGGGGGTTTGTTATGATCATTATCATTTCACCTATTCATGATAGTCATCTTCGGCTACTATTTTTCTTAGCGAGTCCATTCTTGTAGCCCTTGGTTGTATAGGCCAAGTTCTTTCCATGTGTCCTCCTTGCCGATTACATCCCCAGCTAGCCAGAAAATTGGCGTCTTTATTCCCTTCTCTTTTTACGTGGTTGACTATTGTATAATCAAACCTTTTCATTATTTCTCCCAGCTCTTCGATGAGGCTTGCTGTTCTCTAGCTATGGCTTAGCTTGTCCCATGACTTTCCATTGTAATGTTTCCTCATCATGTTGATTACCAATAATTAGTCCCCTTCAATTTCCAGTTGTTTGTACCCAAGCCTTACAACTATTCTCATACCTTCTCGTATTGCCATGAGTTCTGCTTTATTGTTGCTCATCATGCCACCATATGATAAGTACAACAATCTAACCCTGCCTTGATAGTCCCTGAAGATGCCACCTATTCTTGCAATACCCGGGTTTCCTTTGGAGGCTCCATCAAAGTTCAATTTAATGAATCCTTCTGTTCTTCTGCTAAAATCCTGGGGCAATTACCTACTCATCCTTTTTTATCTCCATGTATGCTCTCGCACCATTTCCTTGTCTAGGTTGAGATTTTTTAGAATTATTGCTTCCTGAGATAGGATCTCCTAGCCTTCTTAGCACCATTATTCTACTAGGATGGTTTCTATGATATGTTCTATTACTCCTCTCGATACCTACACCAGCGTGGATTTCTTACTTTTGAAAATATGTCGGTTTTGTACCTTCCATATCAACCAGAGATTAAATACTATAGCTAGCCCCCATGCTCTATTTAGAACTAGGTTTGTAAAGTGGCCTTGTCCCCATTGTTGGATAGTCCCTCTTATGCTCTGTTGATTCCTATATATCCTTCTGAACACCTCATAGATAGCTTCCCACTGTCGATGTGCGAACGGGCATGAGTTTGTTAAGTGTTCTATATTTTCATTGTCCTTCTTACATAGGCCACATAGGGATCATCCATGCATCCCTCTTTTTTGAAGTTGGTCCAATGTTAAAATTTGGCCTTTACATGTTAACCATAGGAAGTGAGCGACTGTCGGCCACCATTTGTTGTGCTAGATTTGTTTCCATAGATGATGGTGTCCTTCCTATCCCTATTTACTTTTAAGATCGTATGCCTCTTTAACCGAGAAAGTTCCTTTACTAGAATGTCCCCATATAATTATATCAAGTCCTGATCTGATTGGTATCTTTCTTGTTCCCATTTCTTTCACATAGAGCTCTCCCTGTTCTTCTTCTATTGTTTGGCACCACTCTTCCGGGTTTTTCTACACTCTCCACTTTTCCTCATTGTTATCATCCTTCCAGAACTCATGTACTTCATTTAGGCCTACATCTTTTGAAAACTTAAGAATATTTTTTAGTTCTTGCTTTCCATTTAATTTTTCTCATTCTTGTCAAGCCTCATCCCAAAACTTTGTTGTTTTTCCATTTCGTATTTCCTAGAAGGCATGGTTTGTGATTATGTTCGTATTCTGGCTAGCCAAGTTCCAAATGGTAGATCCTCTCGATGGATTTGCATACTATAATATATCCCTTATTCTCCGTGTCATGTTATACTTCCTCATCCATATTCATTTCCAAATGTCCCCTCCTACTGCCATCCATCTCCACCATAGTTGGCCCCCATGATTTGGTTAGTTAGGTATGGATCCCTCAGTCCTAGGACCCCTTACTCCTTTTTTCTAGTCAATACTTGCCATGAAATAAAAGCCCATTTTTTCTACTGTTGAGGCCCTCCCCATATGAATTTCTTAAATATTTCTACCATTTTGGAACAAGAACCTTTCGGGGCTGCCATCCCCGATAGTTGATAAATAGGTATTGATTGCACGACTGCTTTTACCAAAAATATTCTTCCTGCAAGGTTTAGAGATCCGAATGACCAGTCGACTAGCCTTCCTAGGATCTTTTGGATAGTCTATTGCCAATTTTCCATTTTGAGAGAGTTGATTGCCAGAGGTACTCCTAGATACTTGGTTCGTAACTCTCCTTCCCTAAATCCCAAAATTCACTCGAGGTAAGTTTTAACATTATCGGTTGTGTTGAAGAAGTAAGCACATGATTTATCTTTGTTAATTTGGGTGCTCAAGGCTTCCATGAAGAGATCTAGGATGTATTTTATCCTTTTAAATTCCCCGAGAGAAACATTATAGAATAGAATGATATCATCCACGAACTGCTGGTGGGCTATCGGGAGACCGTTCCCCTAGTCTCTTATCCCTTTGATTCTATTATCCTGTACTTCCTTTTTGATATACCTTCCTAGCCCATCTGCAACAATAATGAAGAGGAAGGGTGATAAAGGATCCCCTTGACGAAGACCTCTAATGGAATTGAAGATGGATGATGAGGTTCCATTTAAGAGGATTGAAACGTCCGGGGTAGATATCATCACTAAAATCCATTCTATCCATCTATTACAGTAACCAAAGGCTTCCATAACTTTCCTCAGGTACTCCCAATTTAATCTATCATAGGCTTTGGATAGATCCAATTTAATCATCATTCCAACCATCTTCTTTGATTTTAGCGAGTGCAACACTTCTTGGGATACTATCAACCCATCTAGGCTCTGCCTACCCTCCACGAAACCTGTTTATTGCACGGATATAACATTAAGGAGATTCTGTCTCAATATTTTAACTATCAGAGTGGAGATAGTTTTATAAATAACGTTACAAAGGGTAATAGGTCTAAAGCCCTATAGACCATCTGACTTGGGGGTTTTAGGGATAAGAGAGAGAAGGGTGGCATTTAAACCTGGACATACCTTTTGATTTCTTCTGGATTCTTCCACCACCTCTACGGTGTCATTTCCTATGAACTTCCATGCAGCTTGATAGAATTTTGTCATAAAGCCATCTGGTCCTGCGGCCTTATTTTTCTTCAATCCTTTCACCACTTCCTCGACCTCCTTTATTGTAACTACTCTCATTAACGCAAGGTTTTATCTCTAGTGATAATCTTTGGGATCTGGTTGCATATTCCGTGAGATGCTTCTTGCCTTTCCTCCTATGGCTCCATTAAAAGAACTTTGAAGTGTCTAACTAGGGTTTCCTGCATATCCTCATGCTAAGTTTGTGAGACTCCTTCTTCATTTTTCAGGGAGAAAACTTATATTTCTCTATCTGTGGTATACCGTCGCTTTGTGGAAAAAATTGGTGTTCCTCTCTCCCTCCCTTAAACAATTCACTCTTGACTTTTGCTGCCATAAGATTTCCTCCTACTTCATTCTTTCCTCTATTTGGCTGACCAGCCTGCCTTCTTCTACTGCTAATTCTTTACTTCACCCTTCCCTTATGATTTTTTGTTGAATTACCATCATCGTCTGATTTAACTGCTATTAGTCCTGAATTATGTTTCCAAATTCCTTTTGGTTCCACTTCTTAATTTTTTGCTTCATTTCCTTTAACTTAAGTTCGAACGTTTGCATTCTATTTCTTACCCTTTGTTCACTTTGCTTCTACCATTCCTCTACCTTGTTTATAAACTTAGGGTCTCTAAGCTAGAAAGCCTCAAATCAGAGTGGTCAATTTTTAGGACTAGCTTTGTGTTCAATCTCTAATCTCACCGGCAAGTGGTGCAACCCCATCCCAGGTAATATCATCACTTCCAAAAAAATATCTTCACTTACAATCTACTATGATATTAGGAATCTGTCTAATCTTGAGGCTATTTGATGCTTCCCTCCTCTTCCGTTATTCCAGGTGTTTATCCCATGATTATTTATGATATCTTCTAGCATCTAGTCATTTATGCTATCCGCAAACAATTTCATATCTCCATCCATCCTTCTCAAACCTCCTCATTTTTCATTCAAGGATTTAATCATGTTAAAATCCCGTCCTATAATCCATGGTATATTTTGGTACATACCACTCACATTTATTAAGTTTTGGATGAAATTCCTTCTCTCCCCTAGGGTATGGGGACCGTAGACCCCTGAGAGGGCAATCCGTTCTCCAGATCCAATATTTCTAAATTTACCAGAGAGTATTCTTGTCATACTTACCCATTCTTCGAATATTACTTCTTCTGGGTCCCATAGTATGGCTAGATTGTCTGCACTTCTGAGAGCATCTTGTCCTACTATCTCATACCTGGGCTTGAAGTTTCCCATGATCTCTTTCAGTTTTAGTTCAATGATCTTGGTTTCTTGTAGTATCATAACACTAGATTTATCTTTCCTCAATCTTTCTTTCAGATATCTCTGTTTCCCTTTACTGTTCAGACCTCTTATGTTCTAGGTCATGATTTTCATTTCAACAATTTGGTTGGTTGGTGGAATACCTTTGATAATGGTACCACTCTTCCTGAGTTAACAAGCATTTCTGCCACCATTGGATCGATTCACTTCTGGGATGTCTGCCCCTTTTTTCCCTCCTTTTCCTGATGCTCTTACTTCCTGACCCTATCTACCCTGTGATCCTAGATGCTCGGGTTGACTTATCACAATCGTTCCTAGTTTCATTTTATATTGTTGAAACATTTCTTTGTATAGCTATTTTTGGTCTTCTAGGATGAACCTGTCATCCAAGTGTCTGCATTCTTGTAGTAATCTCTTCATTACTTGTTCCTCTTCATAAAATTTCCTTTCTCCTAGTTTATCTCCATCTGGCTTTGCTCCATTTGCATTTTATTTATTTATCCTTCGTTTTCATCCACTATTTTGATCTTTTCTTGCTCTTTCCCTTTGTCTTTCTATATTGGCTCTATTGGCTCTTTACTGCTTTCCTCATTAATCTCTTCAATTTCCTCTTCCTATAGCACAACAAATTTGTTTTGATTTTCCTATTCCTTCCTTCTATGGACATCTTGAAACCACCCTTCGATTTCCTTGCCTCATCCTTCTTCTTTCTTGCTTCCCTGAGTGGACTCTGGGAAGTTCTGAGTGCAAGATTTGAATAGGTGCCCATATTCATGGCATCTCCTACACCTGAAGGGTATGTCCGCATAATCCAAGGGTTCTTGCCATATTTCATCATGATATTCTACTTCTATGTAGCCAGGGAGAGTTTCTGTAATGTTCATGTAAACACAGATCCGGGCGTAAGAAGTGTACCTTCCTTTTATTTTTGTGTCACCTACCTTGACGAAGCTCCCAATCGAGTTACTTATTCCTTCCAGGATTTCTGAGTCCCAGAAATCCATTGGGAGGCCAAACAGTTGGACCCAGATTGGCACAGCCAACAAGTTTTCCTAATCCAGATTATAACATTCTTCCTAGTGGCGCATAAATAATCCAGTATTATTGAAGAAATGAGGACCCTCTTCAAATACCTTCTCTTTGTCTTCTAGGTTAGAGAATACTATTGAAAAGAAGCCTTTTGCTCGTAGTTTCAGATCTATGTGACCTTTTGGTTGCTAATGTTGTTGTATCCATTTAACTAGTTCCTTCTCTATAGGCCAGGCCTCTATGAATTTGCAAATCAGCATATGATATTTCATAAACCCCCTATATTCCTCCAGTTTGATGTTGGGAATGACAAACCTTGGTTTCTTTGCTACTCTTGGTAGGCGTTTACCTCCTAGACCAGTGTGTCTTTGTTGCTTTTTTGACTTCCCATTCTCCCATTTCTACTTTCTTCTCCCGCCGTCACATTCTTGTAGGAGGGGTTCACTCCCCCCCCCCCTCCAAGCTCATCATGCTTTTGCGAGTCCGCACTTGCCTTAGTCGGTCTTACTCTGTGGTTTTTGATGGTTCCCTCTCATCCAAATTTGTTGTATCCGCTATCCTCTGTTGTTGTTGCATGCATGCGAGGGGCAAGCCCTACATTAAACCCTAACCTGTGACCCTAAGCTCGTCTCTCAAATTTTTTTCTAAAAAATATATCTGTAGTCAGTGAAGATTTAATATTTTAAAAAATATATTATTTACAAAAAAATATTATTGTTGGGCATAAACGCTTTTGTTCAATATTCCTATTAAATAACATAATTTTTACATTGAGAAGAATAAAGTAATTTAAATCAAGTTCTTTCTTACATTTTTACTTTTTATTGTGAGAGCTATGTGCAATGTATTTCATTCTTGATATGGAGTTTGATATGCAATATTTAAAAAGTATTAATATATAATTTTTTAAAGCTGGTCATAAATCAAATATTTATGTTGAGAGATTTGATAGATCCTAAATTAAGATGGAACTATGCTAATTATAAAAATTTCATGATAGTATAAACAAAATATTTTAACAAAAACACATAAAACGTATTATCAAAATACATTATCTTGAATGCACCATAATATACTCATCTCCACATCTAATACAACTATCTAAATCTATACATAAAATCTCCACAAACTTTGTGTTTTTGCATCTATGCCTTCACATCTCCTACGTTGTGGTATATACAAAGTTTGCATCTTCACATCTAAAATAGACTTAGCATCCTTACATCTAATACACACTTTGCATTTGTGGCCATATATACATATGTCACATCTTCCCATCTAATACAACTATATTCGGCGTCTGATTAAAGTCTCATAATTAACTACTATATGTGACCTTGGTTCAATGTCTCTACTTAGATTTAAACAAGGAAAGACCCTACGACTCAAGGTGCATTAGCTCCTCTACATATTCTATTCTCCTTGCTATATTCTAATTGTTACAATTATGAGTACTTCTTCCCATATTTCTAAGCCTAGCTATAGCATAGGGCGGCTGAGAAAATATATTTTTAAGGGCCTTCATCAATACATTGAATATTTAGAAATGTGAAGAGAAGAAAGAGAAACACAATAGAAACAAGAATTATCTACAATGTTTAACAATAGTTACAAGCTAAGAGGTAGCATGATAACATTCGTGACTAAAATTCAAGGAATGAATGATATGATACCAGAAATAAAACACAAAAAATAATGAATGTCTGAAGAAAATTGCACCGTCAAAGAAAATATTAAGTAATTAAAAGAAAACCTAGATAATAATGCATCCATAAGCAACACAACTAATAAAATAGATATCAACCCCATAAAATATGAAGTGAACAAATTAATTGTACTAGAACATGAGTGCCACAAAAGAGGCTCATAATTTATGGTATAAAAGAGAAAAATGTGAGGAAACATTAGGAATAGTAAAATAATAACTAAAAATTAGCTGACAAATTTAAGCAAAAATATCTAAGAAAAGAAAAAAGGGTGGGAAATAGTTTTGAGAATAATATTGAATAATCCATGTTAAGGTAAAGTTTCAATGACTACATGTTAAATATTCATAGTAAATATCCAAGGCTAAAAGGGCTGGGGATCTTTATAAATGAATATCTTATTCCAGCAGACCAAGTTGAATTAAGAAAAGATGTCCAAAATGTAAAGTAGGCACGAAATGAAGGCAAAGGAGAAATCATTCGAAAAAGGAACATTATTATGAGATATAGAGTCCAAAATAAAAGTGATAAATAGGAATTAGGAACACTCTGGATCCTCTTCTTGAACTGTTGTGGTTTTCCACAACATAAGGGTCCTATGTTAATTTGGACCCCAAGTGATATTGATCGTGTTTTCTTATTTCAAACATGGGAACACGATGAATATACGGTTACCCACATAAATGGATTCATTCTTTGGCCTCCTTGGAATAGGAAAAAATATCATAAAGGCTTCAGTGGTACAACTTTTTATGTAAAAAACACTATTTCTCCCCACATTTGACTTGATGAGATTGACCCCCTTAACTAGCAGATTTCGATCAAAATTTCTGACTCGATTTCCAACACATAATTTTCTCTCAATATGTTACCCTACCGCTATTAACTCTTTCTCCTATAAGAAAGACAACCTACAAAATATTTTACCCTTAATTACCTTAGAATATGATATTCATAGTTTAAGGAATGAGGGAAACATTCTTTTTCTTGGGGATTTCAATGGTAGAACTGCTACTTATCAAGCTCTTCTTTTAAGTAATAACTCAAGCCATAACCTCCTATGGCCTGATGAGGATTATGACTTATCTTGTAAATTCCAAATAAATTTTGAATAAATAGCCAAGCACCTATTTTTTAATGAGCTAATTGAGCTTTGCCATTCCTAAGACCTTATTATTTGTAACAATATTAATAAGTGACCTACATCTCTCGAGATGACTTGTACATTCATGGGCTTGGAAACAACCTTGTGAACTATGTAATATGTGATAGACATGTTCTCAACCATATTATCAATTTTGACCTCTTGGATGACCACGAGCATAAATATGACCATAAACCCCTATTATTAACCCTAAACCTTTGTATACACACTAGCCACATGCAAAAAATGGGGATATCCAAAGGCACATTCACTTTGGCAAAACGCAAATGGATATCTTCTTAAAAGATAACCAAGGGATATAGCTCTTAATTATAATGATAACATCAATCTCATCTACGACAACTTTAATACAACCCTCTCCAAATTGTTAACAAATTTTCTACCAAGATATCTCATAAAAAAATATTAGAACTTACAATCCTTTGTATTATAAGGATTGTAACATTACTAGGAAAAAAAATAGGGATTCTCCTAATGGAATTGTAAAGCTTGAAAATATGAGTATGTACAAAGATTTGATCAAAAGGAAGAAAACATTATATAAATAAGAGGCAAATGTGTCTTCTTAAAATCTCTAAAGTTGAGCCCAAAACATTTTGGATGAATATTCTTGTCCCTAAAATGAAATAAAATAATTTGATCCCCTTAAAGAATTGGATACATCTCTAAAGAATATTTATGACTCCCTGGACACCCTGGGAAACATCATAAAAGCTCCTATAAAGGAAGATACATTTTCTTTTGAAGACATGGAGTTCAAGCTAAGAAACCTTGCTAATGGGAAATTTAGGGATATTGAATGTTATCAAGCTAAAATTTTCAAAATGGGAAGGTCTATCATCATCTTTCACATACACAAACTCCTCAATTTTGCTGTTAAACACAACTTCCCTAAGACTTGAACACAAATACTTATTTTCCCTATCTTTAAAATTGGGGAGGAAAACATTCCCTTTAACAATAGGACTATCATTATTATTCATATTTTAGCTAAATTATATGGGCTAATTTTGGAAAAGATGATTAGCATTTGACTTGGAACTCATGCTAAAAGAGCTAAAGGAAAAGCTAGTTTTAGGATGCATCACTCAACTATTAGCCACCTTTTCACACTGAGGACCATTCTCGAGGAGTGTCGCAATAGTAAATTGATATCTTTAGTTGTTTTGTTGACTTTAGAAATCTTTCAATGCTATCCCTCGTGAGAAGTTATGGAAAAGGCTCAAAGAGATCATGGTTCCTCTCGATATCAGAGTTGTTGCATCTAGGTTATTAAATAATGTTATTGCTACACTTAAGACCAGTGAGGGTTGCTCTCAGGAGACTAAAAGGAATATCAGAGTTAAGAAAGGATGTCCCCTAACCCACTCCCTTTGTGGCATTTACATTGATAAGATAAAAGAATGTTGAGAATCTATAAGATTCAATGAACCCCAACTCATGTAGGTTTGAACTCCGTAAAAAAATTAGCTGCATACAAATTCTAAAACACAGAAAATAAACAATGCAAGAGCATAACACATAAAACACATACACAGAGATTTTCCCTTGGATCCCAAAACGGGACTACCAGCTTGATTTTTCATTATGTTCCTTTCAGTGTTACAATACATATTTACACATGTCGAAGCATCCAATACTATGGACTGAAAACCATCACATCTAAGACCATGTGTGAAAATCATGCACAAAACCATAGGTGGGTCTGCGCAACCTAACATAGGGTCCAAAACCAAAATTTTTTGGGGTGATACCCTAGACCGCATAATGTGGGCTTACCTGCACCGCTCAAACCCACTGCTACGCAATCGATGCAACGAGGGGGCGAGATCCACCCCCCCTCTAACCCCTCGGTTAACTTTGTGGGCTAGTCGTGGAAAGAATATACCACAACCCAACAACTCACCGGTATATTCATTCCTTTTTTATTTTATGATAACAATATCATTCTTCTTACCGATAGGCCTAATGATCTCGATAAGAAATTTATAATCCTTCATGATTACTACTCTGATATGGGTATTGACTATTAATACTAACAAGGCTAAAGTCATGATAATTAAATGTAAAAATAAAAACTATGATAATTTCATTTATGATTACAATTACCTGGAGAAGGTTTCCTCATACAAATTTTAAGGTATTGACATTCTCCATCATCTAAACGAGAACTATATATTGAGAAGAGGATTATAGGAGGGTGGAAATCTTATTGTGAGTTTAAAAACAATTGTAAGTCGACTCATTATTGGTTTTGAACTGAAAAAAAGTTCATCTTTGAAACTCTCATTATGCATGTTATTTTTTATGGGTGGGACATTTGGGGATGTACTATATCTAAATAATTGTGGAGAAAGATTGACATTATCCAAAAGAAATTTATAACCACATGCACAAGATTAAAGGAAATACTCCTTGCAATATTTTCTTGATTTAATTTAGGCTCTTCTGCTTTGAAAGCATAGTTGTGTTTAGATATCTAATGTACAAGAATAAGCTATACAACACAACTTCCAAGAGGCTCTGAAAAATTTCTTCAAACTCTAGTAAAAACACCACTTCTAGCTCAAGCGAGGATCACATAAGGATGCTGAGTCCTAGACTAACCATTTTGGGTTAAATAATGAGATTATCTTGATGAATAAGAATGAAATTCAAAGCACCATTACTGTTGGGTCCCCATAATACTAGTGATTACCCCATTACTATTGTAGTTGTACCCCTTATTAATATTTTTGTGCCCCTATTGTGCCCATATTTTTACTATTGTGCCCCATAGAAGCCCACTATTGTTATTATTGTGCCCTTACCTTATTGTTGTTATGTAGGCTCTGGTTATGTTATGACCCCTTAGACTCCTATATATAGAAAGGAGGTCTTTTCATTTGTATCATCGAAGAATTGTTCATTTATGTAATGTAAAGGAGGTTTCCTCCTCGAAGAGGCTGAATTCTAAGGCTTTGATCTATCTTTTCTATCTTTTCTTGAGCTGGTTTCATAACATTTGGTGTCAGAGCTTTGGATTCTAGGGTTTCGCTGCTCCAAAGAAGTCATCGTGGCATTTTCGCTATAACTTTTTTTTGTGACGTTTTGGAAGTTGAAAAAAAACCATTTGAGAAGACATCGCGCTAAATCTTGGGTTCGAATTTCAGAGCATTTTGCACTATAATTGTGGAGATATGATGTGAGGAAGTTGGTCTTTTTGTAGACTCTTGAATTACTTTCCAAACAGGTGACCTGGGGAAAATCGTCATAACTCTTTATTTGAGCATTGGATTGAAATTTTGTAAAAGGGTGCAGAAATAGGACGGACTGTAGTTTCTTCTATATATTTTTCAGAGCCAGAGGTCGAAACAGTGACTTGTGGAATGTCGTAATCAGGTCACTGTGGGAGATTTGGCATAACTCTTCATTGGAGAATCCAATTGGGGTTAGACTAGTGGCATTGGAAAGAGGACATAGAGGGCTACCGTAGGTCACAATTTTAGAACTGGATGATCCGAAATTACAGAGATACATCAGAGGCAATATCGAGCTCCTACAAAGTGATAAAAGGTGTGTATATTTTTTAAAATGTTTTCTTAAGATTGGTTTGAAAATTTATTTTGAAGGAATTCAAAGGGCATAGTGAAGCATTATTATCAGTAATTGATGCCACGAAGATAGAAAATGGAAACACCTAGTGGAAGACCTGAAAGCTCTAGCATGACTCATGAAGAAGAGGAAGAAATGCAATATGATATATCAAAATTACGAGACCATGTGCAAAAAGTGTCACTTGCACAAAAATGAATAGAATCTAAGATGGACTGTTTAAAGAAAGGTGTAGAAGCTATGATGAATGACGTGGAAACTAAGATGAATGACGTGGAAGCTAAGATGAATGATGTGGAAGCTAAGATGGATGATTTGAAGATATATTTGAAGATAGATTTGAAAATAGACATGGAAGAATTGAAGATAAATATGAATAAGTTGCCACAGGAAAGGGTCACTAAGGGTGAAAGGGTAGTAAATAAAACTCATGATGAGAACGAAAGAAATCTTAATCATGATTCCATAGAATCTAATGTTCGATCAAAGAGCCACCATATTCCGAAAATCGATATGAGGAAGTTTGATGGCAAGGATCCTGCAACGTGGATATTATAGATGCATCAATTTTTCGATCTCAATAATGTGCAAAACACACAAAAGGTACGTATGGCAAGTTTATATTTGGAACCAAATCAGTTTGTATGGTATCAATGGCTTTGCTCTCGTAAACAATTTATCACTTGGGCAATTTTTACCGAAGAATTGATTGCACATTATGAGGATACAAAAAGCAACACTTTTTTAAGCCAATTGATAAGTCTCAAACAAAAGGGTCAAATAATGGAGCACATTGAGGAGTTCCAAAAATTGAACATAAGGGTAAAAGATATTCCAGAGGAGCATAGGATTGATGTGTTCATAGGGTCTTTAAAGGATAATATCTAACATGATGTTCGCCTTTGGGAACCTGATTCATTAGAGAAGGCATTCAGGTTAGCAAGAAAAATGGAAAGCAAAATTATGGCAACCAGGAAGCATACCACTCACAACTATAAAGACGGAAGTGTTGTTGCCCCTAGTCTTCCACAACCTATAAGGTTGACACCACAACAATTGGAAGAAAAAAGAGAAAAAGGGCTTTGTCACAGTTGTGATAGCAAATACACTAAAGGTCACAAGTGTGCTGAGAAGAAATTATTGTACATAGATTGTGAAGAGGAAGAAGAAAAGGAGCAAGAAATTTCAAAAGAAGAGGATATACTTCAAGAACAAAGCCTAGATGAAGAACAAATGAATCAGACCATATCTTGTAATTCATTGGCGGGAATTACCACTCCTCAAGTCATCAAAATAGAAGGAAAAATCAAGAACAAAAAGGTAATAGTGTTTATTGATTCAAGAAGTACTCACAATTCTATTGATTGTAAGATAGCAAAAGAATTGAATTGCTTCTTATATCCAACACCAGAGTGTCAAGTGATGATTGAAAATGCAGGAACAATAAATTGCTCTAGAGAGTGCCATAATATCAAGCTATCCATGGGAGAATATGTATTGACTAGCCCAATGCTCTCAATTCCAATGGGAGGTGGTGATGTTGTATTAGGAGTCCAATGGCTACAATCCTTGGGTACACTAGCTTTTAATTTTCAAGAGATTTTCATGAAATTTTCTATGGAAGGAAAGGAAGTTGTATTAAGAGGTATTACAGGGAAACTGGGAAAGATAATCAGATCTAATGGTATGACAAAGCTTCTAAAAAAGGAGCAAAAAGGTGTAATTGCACAATTATGTTCGCTAGATGTTTCCACATTGGAATCATCTATTTCTCCAGATCTCCAAATAGTCTTGGAAAATCATTCCAAGGTAATTGAGATTCCCAAAGGTCTCCGACCTATTCGTGATCATGATCATGCTATTCATCTGATTCCAGGAAGTCTTCCTCCAAACATGAGGGCGTACAGATATCCCTATGCCCAAAAGAGTGAAATTAAACGTATGGTTTCAGAAATGCTAGAGGCTAGCATAATTAAACCGAGTCAAAGTTCTTTCTCTGATCCATTAGTATTGGTGCACAATGAGGATGGATCATGGCACATGTGTCCGGATTATAGGGAGCTCAACAAGCTCACTATTAAAGATAAGTTCCCATTCCTATCATTGATGAATTACTGGATGAATTGCATGGATCAATTTACTTCACCAAGTTGGATCTTCGTTCAGGATATCATCAAATCAGAATGAAGACTGAAGACATTCCGAAAACAGCATTTAGAACTCATGAGGGTCATTATGAATTTTTGGTCATGCCTTTTGGCCTTACCAATGCACCTTCAACATTTCAAAGGTTGATGATTCAATTTTCAAACCATTCCTTAGAAAATTTGTGTTAGTATTTTTTGATGATATACTAATCTACAGCAAGTCTTGGAAGGATCATGTTGAACATGTTGACAAAGTGCTACAACTATTGGAGGAAAAACAATTATATGCAAAAAGATCCAAATGTTTCTTTGGAGTCCATAAGGTGGAATATCTGGGTCATATTGTATCTCATGAAGGGATTAAGGTAGACCCTAGCAAAATTAAAGCCATTAAGGAATGGAAAATCCCCACATCCATAAAGCATCTGCGAGGATTTCTCGGGTTGACAGGGTATTATCGCAAGTTTGTTAAGAATTATGGGAGAATAGCAGCACCTCTAACAACATAATTGAAGAAAGATTCATTTTCATGGACTCCGGAAGCAAACAAAGGC
>APFE031477989.1:152252-176867 GCA_000404065.3 Pinus taeda | reverse complement strand
ACTTCAGAGCATCTGGCTGCTATGGAAATCATGCAAAATCTCTACAAGAAACTGCTCCAAAATCTCTACAAGAAACAACTCCTAGAATGACTGCCAAAAATGTCTTCAAAATTGCTTCAAATTCACTTCATAATGTTGATCAAATCTTCATCTTAAGAGATTTCACCCACTGGCAATATTTTCACAATATTCAAACAAGAATTACACTGCTTTATTGAGTTTCATTTTTCATAACAAGTGGGTACATGGCCTGCTGTAGGTGTATTCTTTAAAAACATATGATGGCTCACGCTATCAGGCAAACAAAGTGTTGTAGGCAATTTCCCTCGAATGTGTGTGGATGAACAAACATGAAATCATGTATATGCTCATGAAGTACAACAGACCAGCAACGTATCACTTATATAATGCTCAGAGAATACATAGTCCACATCAGAAGTAGGAACATAACAATAGCTTCAGATTTAGGAACTGATACAAAACTGGAATTCAGAGACTCATCGAGAAATGCAGAGAGCAATGGTCAGTAGGGAAAGCAGTAGCATCGCTAACAAACAAGCCTTCAACTTCCCACGTTTTTCCATTATTATGGACACAAGAAGTTGCACGATCGATTCCCATCTGATGCGCAGAGACAAAGGGAGACCAACCTATATTGTTGTCACGAACGTCCTTCCAGTATTTCTCTATCTCATCTGACCCTTCAATATTCAGCACTTCTCTATCTCATCTGACCCTTGAATATTCAACACGTGGTCGTTATGATGCATTCAACCTCGGTGGCACCTGCAACAAGAGGATTCTGCGCGCCTCACCAAACTCGATGTCCTCAAATCGGTATATTATTTTTAAAACGACGAATCAGGGAAAGATAGCATATCCTAGCTTCAAAAACAGATGTTCAGTTATAACCGGTCATCCTGCATCGATCATACTCTATAAATGAACCCATCCTGATCACTTTCGATTCCATACATTCATCACAAAAGTTGTCCGTCGTTCCAATAATCCAACGTATAAGGCTATCCAGCGTCACAATCCGGCTCTATATCCATACATGATCCAGAAAACTATTCATAATGAAACCTCTGCAATCTCTGTTTAGTGCATCTACAGCGTCGAGAATGACAAATCTGAAGTAAAGATTCATATTTGTTGGTTTATAGTGAAAATCGAAATCAACTGGAAGATTCGAGAAGAACCCAAAACACAATATGGGGGAATTCGAATCACTTGGAGATTGACCCGAATATGTAGCTTTCAGCTCTAGGCCTGGTCCTGAGCATCCTAGAACACAGGTAAACACTCTATTTTCAGAGGCAAGCCCAGTAATTGTTTGACGAGAGTATTTCTGATGAATGAGGGCTGGCTCAAGATATTATCCCATTCTCTCCCCAAGCCGAGCTTGAATTTTTGCTACCGATATCTACCTTTGACGAAGGTGAAATGGAACCAGCGTGTAGGGGAATCAGCTTTTTACAAGTGCAAGATTTAGCCCCGTCAATTCAATGACCTCAGAAAGGGGCCTCTGAATGATGGCAATACTGAAATCGCATCTTCTGAACCCGAAGGTAAAAGTAGAGCTGCATTTTTTTTTTAAACGTCAATCCAGCTTCCGACTATAGAATGTCATAAAAATATTCGAAGAGCATTGTTCTAAATGCACATTCCTGGTATATGTTACCATACCATACGTTACCATACATTAGCTCTGAGACCATACGTTACCAGGCGTTTCAATTCAGCACTGGCGCTATTGCTGTCAGTTACGTTACCAGGCATTTCAGTTCTTAGGTAAATGTTGTGCCAGATGTTCGTTAGGGCTTGTCACCCAACTCCTGGGAATGTCGCTGCCACAGTTAATTGCTATCCGTCCATTAGGTATGCTGCCACAGTTAATTGTTATCCGTCCATTAGGTATGCAGCTTCAGGCAGGCAGGCGTTTTTTTTTAGGTAATGAAGACTGGGCCAGCACTATTCAAGGCAACTCAGATCAGTTGCTCAGGGAAAACAGGCCACACATCATGGCTCTGATACCATGTTAAACAGACATGGACAATGAGAACACAAATAGAAAGATAAGCTTGCATTGCTTTTTGTTAACAATTTGATATACATTTATAGTACATTTGGTGACCGTTGGGATTCACATCCCAAGGTCCCTTGGACTACTTAGTCTGTTCGGCTTCCACACTAACCCTTTAGGATTAGGTGTCCAACAAAAACAAAGAAGCCATTTAGGAATTTTAAGAAACCTGAGTCAAAACCACCAAATGTTATATCTAATGTAGACTCATATCTTGAAGAGGAAGAAGATGATGAAATAGTCTTACCATCCGACGAACCCGAAGAAGAGGAAGTTGTCGAATGCCATGGAATGTTGGACTTCATTTTACCCAACTCCAATACAGTAAATGAACAAGAAGCTTTCCCTGTGACTACCAGTAGTAAAGGTAGTCCTGAACCCATTCAGTCAATTTCAAAGAAAAGGAGTGCAGGTACCACTACTACAAAAGAAAAAGTGCCCACAAATAAATCGGTGGCAACAACATCCCAAAATCAACCATCATCCTCAAATATACCTTCAACATCTGCGACGTTGGTAGTATTGGATTCAATGGATTACAATATTATTGATGATATGAAGAAGACAAAAGCAAACATTACTATGTTTGAACTTAGCAAACTCAAACATCAACAGAAATTACTTCTTAAGGAACTAAACGCAGTACCTTCTTCACCTCTTCCTAGCACTGTGATCTCTAAAGCTGCAAATGATTCAGGTCAACCACCTTCTGGTAGAATTGAAGCTACTGATACAGTTTTAATCGGAGACAGATCAAATTCCCATACTCCCCCTTTCCTCTTGACCTATGAGATCTATAATCGAAATCTACACAACTGTTTGATTGACTCAAGGGCATCCTCTAACATAATGCCAGTTTCAGTTTGTTCCAAACTGAACATTAAACCCCAAAAGTCTGCAATTCATATTGTACAGTTGGATAGAACCAAGGTCCAGGTTTTAGGGGAAATCAACTCTGTAACCATCAGGTTATCAGCTGATCCACAAGTGGTTCAGAGAATTGATATTTTAATTGCCGATATACCTGAATTTTATGGTTTAATCTTGAGTAGGGATTGGTCTAAGAAACTCCACGGTTATATTTGTACCGATTGGTCCCATATGTGGCTGCCCTATAAAGGAAAGCCAAATCAAATCAAAATCGATCGGGAGAAACATATGAAACATACTGTCACTGAATTTGAACAAGAGAATCAACTAATAGCATTTAATAACAATATTTTGGGGAATTACTCTTCCGAATCATTCTTTGGAAATTTCACTGCCCAACCATCTCCTTTCTCAGTAAATAATTTCACATCCCAAATTGAAAATTTTTCACAAACCGATAGATCAAGATGTTTCAATATTGCTGAGAAAACTGTAAATAAAATTGTTGATAATTCTTTATTTTGGTAACTATATTTTTATGGGTCTAAATCTAGTGAAGGTGCGAGAGCAGGGTGTATTTTAGTTAGCCCTGAAGGAGAAAAAACTATGTTATCATGTAGATTGGAATTTGAATGCACAAATAATACAGCTGAGTATGAGGCCTTAATTCAAGGACTATATAAAGCTATTGGTCTTAAAGTTCAATATTTGAAAGTGTTTGGTGATTCATAAATTGTCAGAAAACAAGTTAGAAATACAATTCACTGTCTTTCTAGTCATCTCAAACACTATCAGTGTTTGGTGCAGGAACTCATATCTCAATTTTTAGCATTCAATATTTCTCCTATCCCTAGATCCCAGAATGCAGCAATAGACTTGCTAGATAATGTTGCCTCTAAACTCCTACCTTCTGAAGATTACAGCCTAGACAGATTTTCAGTAGAGTTAATTTTTAGACCATCAATTCCCATCAATGTCACCAATTGGCGAGTGTTCAATCATGACGAAGAAATTTTAAATTTCTTGACTTCCGAAAAGTCCTGCGATGATCAAATCATTGATGAAAGTGATCATGACCTTCAAATGAAGGAAAAGTAGGAAGAAAACTCAATACCGAAACCAGTGGTTAAGCTAGAAGATCTTTATGATATTAAAGACAGGTTTAAACAGGTGACCAATTCAAAGCTCCAAAGTTCTACTTTAAGATTTGAATTGATAAACCTAGGTACTGAGGAAAACGCTCAAAACATCAATTTGGGATTAGGACTTTCTTTGGAAGAAAGAACAGCATTTATTAGGTTATTACAAAAAAATAAATGTCTTCGCTTGGAAATATGATGATTTAAAAACATACGATGCATCGATCATTCAGCATACTATTCCAATTCTTTCTAAAGAAAAACCAGTCCAACAAAAGTTAAGGAAAATCCATCCTAACCTAGAGAGTCAAATAAAATTCGAACTAAATAAACTATTGAAGGCTAGGATCATTTTTCCTGTCCGACATTCAAACTAGGTCTCCAATATGGTGCCTGTTAGAAAGAGAAATGGCGACATCAGGATTTGCATAGATTTGCTAGTTATTCTTCCAATACCCTTCGCCAAGTCACCTCCACCGTCCATCCACCCGATCCAACGGCCAATCTTACTCCTTTATTGACTCGTCCACCCGCTAGGTAGTCCGCGTCCCTTGACTATTCTATGCACCCGAAGAATGAAGGTGACCAGTCTTCCAGTACCATTTGCAATTGCTCCTCAACCACCATATTTAACAAACAGTATGGCTGAGGAGGGAAAGGATGAGGCACGAACAGATAGCTGCATTTAACAGTTATGGGGCCTCAATGATACAAGCACTCCAATTGCCCGAGAGGACAGCAGAGCACGGGAAAAGATCAGATTCACACAGAAGCTCCATCAGGCAACTAAATGCAGTTGGTGGTCAATTATGACCCCTCCATACCTAGAATGGCCAAGTGCCTTTGTATTGAAACTCTATATATACCTAGAAACAAGATGTGATCAGGGTTGATGGTTGATGTTTTGATGTAAGGTTCAACTTCTGGAGACTGTAACTATTTTGATACTTGCAACATCTTGTCTTCATTTTCAACTAATACAAGCTTCTTTTGCTATTAATTTCTCACTTTTCATCCCTCTCCTCTTCTAAGTTGTGCCTGATATGATGTATTCTTGAACTCTTGATGTTTAGCATTAGAATAGTTGTCATCCTATCTCTGTGTTAAAGTCTTGTATGTATCATTGAATGAGTTATTCAGGTTTCCCTTCTTCTAGTGCCAGAGAGTTGTCATCTTGTCTGTGCACTAAGAGATTAGATTTGCAGACTTCTTTACTGGTTGCAACCGGCCATCACATGTTCTTGTGCATCTGCTGGTGTGGTCAGTATTCTCCATATTCACCCAATCTTAAACTGTGAGCAGTTGGTGGTCTAAATCCTTGTAGTTTGGGGGTGTTCATGCATGTATGGAGTCAAGCAAAGTAGAAGTGGTTATCTGACTTGGATAAGCATCATTCCTTCCATTCATCCATATGTAACAACAAGTTGAATTTATATATTCCCAGGCATCTCCGAGCTACAACCTAGGAGAGTTTCTTGGGGTGATTACAATACTACAAAGTTTTAAAGTAACTTGCCTACCTTGCCCCATCAGATGTCTACAATTTTTATTCTCTTTTTCCTGACCTAGTCTTTTCGACCTAATCCTCTTCCAACAACCCCACCAAATCAAATCAAACAACCTCTGCACATCATAACTAGCCTAAAACCCTAATCCATCCAACCCTCTTGGTTTTGATCCTTTGGAGATATCCCTCTCCGACTTGGTAGGGCTAGCTACCAAGTCAAAAGATTGGTCTATGGTTACCTCAATTGGACTCTTCCTCAGCCTTGGAGATTCAGAGGAGGGATAACACTGACCAATGATGTAAGTCATTAACATATGTGAATGAAACCACCAATGATGTTAATGGCTCTCAAGGTACTCAATTACAATATGTATGGTGTGAATAAATGAGTTGATGTCAAACACCAAACAGAATCTTCCAGTCGAAGGTCATTGATGTAAACCTGTCGCCAAGAGTGAGGAAAATTTCCATTGATGTATGCAAGCACCAAGGTACCGATGGGTGTTTCTAGGTCAACTTCCTGGATAATGTGCTGATGTTGACAAGAAGCAACCCGCCTCAAGAGGGCCTAGATGTACCCCCCATCAACGACACGAAACATGTATCATGATTGAGACAAAATGATACTGATATGGAACTGGATCAGGAAAGGAAAACATGGAATGAAGGTAAAAGAGTATCATAACGAATATCAACTAAATGACTTCTCTTAAAAAGAACAAAAAAACTGAATGGAGTTGGCAGCATTGACCCAAAAATGGAATGGAGGTTCTGTGAAGGTATGATGAACCGAAATTCAATAATATTACCCAGCCCAACAACCACATAGATGAAGTGGAAGAGTGTCATTTTCAAGAGTGACTCGCTGCCATTAACAAATGGATTACCTTATTTTTCCAATTTCCCCAACCATACTAGTCAGTGCCTCTTTATTTTTTAACAAGCTTGATGAGGATAACATATGCTTGATGTGTAACTCCATCCTTCGAATGAATCCCTCTGAGTATATTTAATGAACTCTGAGAAGGAGTGACTCGACCTTGTCATGTTCAACAATTACATCATTGTTTTATGTTTTAACAATTCCAATGAAGGTAAAAACTCGACATATTTTTCATGTTTAGAGATTTTGAAAAAGAAGCAAAATAAAAAACTCCAGATGTCCCTTTTCATAGATAGTCTCTCAAGTCTGAAAAGGTAGAAAACAATACTCGAGAGAACCTCTTAGCCATGTTCGACTAAGGTTTTCCTTTTTCATAGTTAGTCTATCTCAATCCGGAAAAGGTAAAGTTATATTGGGTAGACATCTTTTCATTTACTTTTACAAGTTCAAAAAGACAAGTTCTCAGCAATCTTTTCATGTTTTGAGAATCTAAAAAGAGCTAAAAGAGGACTCCAAGGGGTTCCTTTTTCGTAGGTTTAAAGAGTCCTATAAAGAGATAAAAGTGTATTCTTCAGTCAAAATAACCTATTTAAAGCACAACAAAATCTATTAAAAGTTGTCAACCTACTCAAAACAATGCATAAAGGATTAAACATACATGTTCCATAGTAAAAATGAATCACGACTAGGTCAAAACATTAAATATGAATAAAATAATAAAATATGACCATATATACTAAAAAATGACTGTTCATTTTTACCATTTCACATTTACCTTCACTAGTGAGAGTTCTGAGTACTTTTTCCCTCGATATTGTGCACCTGATGGTGGCCAATCTAGTGGATGATTTTGAGTACTATCACTTCCAGTTAGGAGCTAAAACCCTTCTCTTTCTTTTTGTGGTTCCATTTTATGATTTCAAGCAAAATTTATGAGTTTTTTAGGGCCGTGGGGTTCTAAAACTTTTCCTTAGGACCAACGCGAGCCCAGAGGGTTGAAAAATGTGTTGCACCTAAGTAGTCATGCACTATAGGCAGGGGTGCAACACTCTAGTTGCTCTTCTGGGGTGCGTTGGGAACAAATCTAAAGTTTGTTCAACAATTTTTACTCAAATTTTGTTAAGTTTTTTTCATGAAAATGATCATAATGAATATTTGTTGATGTTTTAGGGGTCCATCAGCATAAAATGGCTCTTGTATGGAGAGAAAGAAAACATGAGGAACATGTTTTGCATGCAGTAAATGATCCTGCTACCATATAGGCATTAAAGAATCGTGGATTACTAAAATTCTTCTAGCTTCCTAGTATGAGGCAATAGATGGAGTTGTTGAGACACCTTGTTCATTCATGGGATGTTTAGCCACAAGCATTTAGGTTTGGGGAACATCTACTTGAGATAAAGGTAGAGGATATCTACTTTCTGACCGGATTGTCTATGAGGGGTGCCCCCATATCTCTCCTAGGTGGTAGAAGTGGTGGGAAGGCAGTGAAAGATTATATCGCCACCTACTGTAGACCTCGAGCCAACGAGCGAAGGATGGAAAGATCAGTATAAAAGATGTGACCTAGTTACCTTTGAGAATGATCCTATTCATTATTGCAAGATTGGCAGGTAGCTCAACATTGCATGTGGCAAGCAGATCATACATGCAATATGGATTTGAGTGTATAGAGCCAACACTCTTCAACTAGAGCGAGGATGTTCTAGTCAATATGAAAGAATAACTATCTAAAGAAAAGGAAGGAAAACCAAATAACTTTGGATATGGGTCGATCTTATTTTCACTTGCATTACAACAAATTCCATTACTTCAACCTTAGTAGATTATACTCGAGCCTATTGATACGAGGGTGCCACGGATGAGGAGGTGGATAAATCACATGTCCCGACATGTAGGATCGTTGGAAATCACTTTCTCACTAGCCTTCTTCAAATGGATGCACAAAAAAATTATTATGATTAATGACTATGCTTACGTAGGCATGGATTTTTGTGATGACCCTAAGCTCATGCTTCATGAGGGTGAGTTATGGGGTGCTTCAGGTAAGAAATTTTGACCTTTTATGTTTTGAAAGTTTTACAATTTTTTTGTGTTTTCTGATTTTCATGAGACTAAATTATTGATGTTTCATGCAGATGTGGGACCTGTTCGACCTATCAATGTTTCATATCTTCACTGTGTGGAGGAATGGCAATAGGAGGAGGTAGTAGAAACAGCACGGGTCGCTGTTGTAGGATTGGATATGCTACAAGATCTATATATAACAGAGGTCCTATCAGAGATAAAGTGTGACATGGAAGGGTTAACACACGAGATTGATGAAACCACAGTTGACCAGATTCCACTGCGACTACAACAATACAATATAAGAGTGCCTAGTCGTATTGGTCGACTACTACGCAAGATGGCTCATGAAGTTTCATTCTATCATGAGCACCTTTGATTTGTCTACTTAGATCTTGCATGTCATTTTTCGTATGGGCGATGTAGCTATATGTGTCTCGGGCACAAATTTTTGTAAAACCAAACCTAATATATATATATATATATATATCTATATATATATATCTATATATATATATATAATATATAATAATATATATATATATATATATATAATATATATATATATTATATACAGTCTTTTTGGGTTCCTATTGTACTTTAATTATGATGTGATGTCGAATGAAATTAATTACATTCGTTGCAAATGTCTATCTAACACATAATTAGCTAGGGCATCTTCCAAATGTGTTCATATTGTATGAAACCGAAATGAATTTCTAGAAGGCGAACTCTTAAAATCATGCTTAATATGGTGGAACTTCTAATTGAATAGACACTAGCAAGTTGTAATAGTACGAGATGCAAGTCGAGTATGATGACTAAACAATGGATACCATGTGCAATAGCATCAAACAATAGCTCGACCACTACTCTATACTCAATGATATTATTGGTGGAGATACCAATACAAATCCCTTGTAGACTCACTAACTCGCCATTCAGAGCAAAGATAGCCCATGTTGCAGAAGACAAGTTCTAAGTACTACGATGGGAACCATTAGCATAACTGATGAAAGTTTCAATAGATGCTGACATCTACAAACCAAACGTGAAAGGGAGTCAAAAGAAACCATGTAAAAATCTGAAAAAACACACTGCAAACACACTCAACACACCTATAGACAATATGCACTCAGCGAAACTACACTTAAGATTAAGCATAGTATTTTTTGTGGTACAAACCATTCCTAGGTTGTGCCAAGGGAATTCCATCAAAATATACCAACTCATAGGCCCCTTTTGCAAGGACTCACTTGACAATGTATGGACCTAACCACATGGGTTGAAACTTTCCTACACCTAATTTATCAAACTCCTGGTCATATAGAAGAACAAGGTCTCTTTCTAAGAAAACATGAGGCTTGAAACTTTTGTCATATTATGCCTTGATGCATCTTTTATGAGCTTCATTAGCTATAGTATCATCGTGTCAGGCTTCATCTAAACGAGTCAGATGTAAAAGACGTTTCTCCTCTACATAAGTGGTAGGATGAATTTCAATAGCTAGTTTCAATGATGGAATTTCACGTTCAATTGGGAGGATAGTTTCCAGACCATATACCAACTGAAAGGGTGTAAATCAGGTAGCAATCCTGACTGAGGTTCGAGATGCCCACAAAGTAGCATAAATGAGAAAATTCCAGTCTGATTTGTAGATCCCGACCATGTGTTGAAGCATCGTCTTAAGAACTTTGTTGATGGCCTCAACCTGTCCATTAGCCTGAGGATAGTATGGATTGGAACTTTCATGGGATAGTCCCAAATTAATAGCTAGTTTGGTCATCATATGATTTCGGAAATGTTTTCCATGATCTGTAATTATTGCTTGTGGAGCACCAAACCGTGCAATCACATGGTTGAAAAAGAAGTATGCAGTCATTTTGCATGTGTTGTTGAATGTAGGTATCATCTCGACCCATTTAGTAAAGTAGTCAACTCCGACTATAAAATAACTATTATCACCCCAAGAAACTCTCCTAGGTTGTATCTCGGAGATGCTCAGGAACATTACAAACTCAACAAAATGTTGGAAATGGATGAATGGAAGGAATGATGCATATTCAAGCCAAATAACCACTTCTACTATGCTTAGCTCCAGACATGGGTGAACACCCCCAGACTACAAGGCTTTAGACCACCAATTGCTCACAGTTTAAGGAATAGGTGAACATGGAGAATACTAACCACACCAGCAGATGCACAGGATCCTGTGATGGCCGGCTGCAACCAGTAAGAGGTCTGCAAATCTATTTCCTAATGCACAGATAGGATGACAGCTCTCTGGCACTAAGTAAAGAGAAACCTGCATAACATTCAATAATACCTACAAGATTCTAACACAGAGGTGGGATGATAGCCCCCCAAATGCTAAATATCAAGAGCACGTGAAAAATGCATAACAGGCACAGCCTAGAACAGAGAAGAAGTGGAAAGTGAGCAATTAACAGCAAAAGAAGCTTGTATTAGCTGAAAATGAAGACCAGACGCTGCAAGTATCACAGTAGTTACAGCCTCCAGAAGTTGAACCTTACATCAAAACCAAAACCAAAACCATCAACCATCATCCCAGATTACATCTGTGTTCTGGGTATATATAGAGTTTGATTACAAAGATATTTTTCTATTCTATGTGTGGAGGGGTCATAACGGACCACCAACCACATTAACTCTCTGATGGAGTCTCTGCTACAATCTGACTGTGTCTACAGATAAATTTGACCTTCTCAGAGGCTCTGTTGTCCTTCTCGAACAGGTGGAGTGTAGTATGGATGCAATTCCATAACTGCTAGGTACGTTTAACTGCTCGAGGCACGTCCCTTTTCCCTTGGCCATACTGTCTTGAATGCGGTAGTTGAAGATTAACTGCGTAGAGTACTAGATTCTGGCCTCCTTCTTCCTTCAGGAGCATGGGACAGGCTAAAGACACAGACAGTATGGCGAGTGAATGGAGGAGAAAGATCGACTGTTGAATCGCGTAGTTCGACGGTGGGAAACGATTTGCAGAGTCTATTGGGAGAAAACAGGAGTGGACAAATGCGAGCTGTCGGATTGTGAGCGGGCAGATCCGGCAGTGATCGAGAGCAGAAGCTGCACGGGGATTAACAGTCCCGGACGGGCGAGACGGGCGGTAAGTGGTATTGCTCACACCGCTTACGGGGGTCAGGCGGTAATCGTACGCGGGCTCACGATACGAGTCAAAATGTGACGCATGGCAGATGGGACGTAAGGATAATCGCTTTCCCCGCGAGTTAAAACGCGGGTAAGTTATGGCAGCGGGGGGAAGCGGATACCATTGGATCGGGACGTCCAACGGCTGAGATGGCGGTAGAGGTTTAATAACATATGTGACAGTGAAACGGCAGGTGGGCAGCACACGGTCATGTGATCGTTGTTTCATGATCGTTTAGACTCGGCACCCGATGCTAAAGAAATATGGGTTTATGCAAGGTTTAGAGGAATAAAACAGATGCAGCGATGTGAAAGGAAGTAAGCGGGGGAAGAAAGAAAGGCAAGGATAACTAGTGTAGACCATCTTTGAGCCAGAAACCAAGAACCGAGCTTATTCCTCTTCGAAAATCAGCAACATGTAGTAGAGTTAACACTAGCTCCTTCTGAGGATGAGATCCTCCCTTTGAGGTCTCAAGAACTGCAGACTAATGCCTTCATACAAAACCAACTTAAAAAAATTGCCTAGTATTCCATTGGGCATGGATTCTAATTAAGTTTAAGCTAAAATCTACAAAGGAACACATTAAAGCTTGAAAACTTTAAATAACATAAACCTTCAAAAACTATCCATTTCTGGGCCACCAAAATTGTTTCTCCTCCTCTCGGCCCGCTCATCATAGATCAGCAAAATTGGGTTGATTTGATCCTCTACCTCAAAGAGTTGAGGACATTTGACCTTATCTGGTAGATATGGATCAAATTTCATCCCCTTTCTGTATACTATCATCCTTGGATGTTCTTCATGGGAGCCTTTGTACACCTGCTGAATAATCATAGTTGTTGTGTACTTCTATGTATCATTTGTGGTCTACACAACTACTATGAATGGTGAACCAAGGTGTTCTTGTGCAGAGGACACAGAGACATCATCTGCTCCTTCATTTTTCTCATAACATTCCTCATCCAAGGAGGAGTCCCAAAACTGTGCACCCTCTTCCTCTGTCATCTGGCAAGCTGCCTTTTCAACCTATGTGGAGGCCACCTGAGCAGGCATCAGAAAATCAAGACTGAGATGATTATTGTCAGCCTTGGGCTCTGAATCATGTCCTGCCTCAGTGCCTAGTAGGCAGTTGTGAGGGATTGTCACTTGAGTAGACAGAGGGACAAAAGATGATGGGGAGCTTTCTTCTCCCTTTTTAATCATTGGGTCGGGGATAACAACAAGCTTGGCATTTTGCAGATCTGCATAGTCATTAGAAGATGTGCTGGCTTTAGGCTCAGATTCTTCGAGGATAGAGGGATCTGCTACTAACTACCTCTACTGATAAGCTTGTTGTTCTGCAGGTACAACAAACTGATGAGCAGTGCCTTTGGATAATCCTTCTTCATAGGCAACTTTGGTTAAAAAGGGGGCGTTGCCCTTATCTTCCAAACCATGGACCTCCTCCTCTTCTTCATACTGCTCTTCTTCCATGACTATACTCTGAAAAAGGGTTTTCACCCTTTGATCTTCGTTTATATCTCTGCAAAACCTGCAACTGCTCCTATGTACCTCTATATGGATTTGAAATTAGAGGGGCAAAGGCACAAGGAGCTCCTGTTTCTTGACAATACTGCTCAGCCTCCAATCTGGAAACTTCAGAGGCCAATGACTCTATCATCCTAGTTAATTTATCGATCTTAGGATCTAAGGATGATGAGAGCTCACCCCCCTGTCTTCTCCTTTCAGCATCTCCTTTGAATCTTTCTGCAGCCATGATGTTTGATTCTACTTCAAAGGTTGCATCTTGCATATTAGCCAAAGAAGTGCATCTTCTTGCTTTTAACAGTAGGCAGAACTGAGAATCAAAGGCACTGGCATAAGTAAGCATAGCAGAAGTAGGGGTAGGCTTTATTTCAGATGGAATTCTGTTGTACATATGGTTGAATCTGATGTTGAAATCAGACAGCAGTTGACCATTCTCCCTCTGCAAGTTCCCAAACTCAGTATAATAAAAGAGAAGATCTTTATTATCCCCCCAACGCTTTAGGAACAGGTCATCTAAGGCCTCAATGTCTGCAATAGACCTAGGGGGTAATTATCTAAACCATTTTCTAGCCTCCCAATCTAAGCTTTGGACAAAAACCCTCATCCACACATCCTCTTCATTGATATCCAGGTTGTCAGCATAGCTATAAAAAGATTCAAGGTGTTCTTCAGCTATTACTCCTTCTTTACCAGTAAACTTAGGCATAAATTCTTGATAATCTCCTACAAGCATGGCATTCAAAATGACAGGCAAGACCAAGGGTCCATACCTAGCAGCAACGATTCTTTCTATCTTTGTAAGAGCTTGCTGGCCTCCCATGACTGAGGTATTGAAAGGATACTGGTAGACTGAGTAGAATGGATCAATGAAAAGGATTACAGAGATAGAGGAATATGATGGACAGTATGGGTGCTTTCTTTGGACTGAGATCCGAAAGGGAAATGAATGAACAGGAGCTCTATGAATCTCTAAAGGAACTTCTTCACTAGCAGAGATACATGGGATTTTTAGGCTTACCTGATCCTGATGCTCCTTTCTATGATGTTTTCTTCTGCTTAACGATCTTCTCAGGGTCAGGCACTGGTTCAACTGGTGATTTCTGAGGATTTCTTCAAGCATGCCTCACAAACTGAGCCAGGACTATAACGTGGAGTCGCCAAAGGTTGGTCTTCCTCCAGTGGAGTCGCCAGATAGATGATTACAACCAGAAATGTGCCCAGACTTTGTCTATCATCAAAATCTGGAACTGTGTCGTTCTCCCAGGGAAGCTAAGCTTCTACCTCCTCTCCCCGGCAACGGCGCCAATTAATGTTATCACCCCAAGAAACTCCCCTAGGTTGTATCTCGGAGATGCTCGGGAACATTACAAACACAACAAAATGTTGGAAATGGATGAATGGAAGGAATGATGCTTATTCAAGCTAGATACCCACTTCTACTATGCTTAGCTCCAGACATGGGTGAACACCCCCAGACTGCAAGGCTTTAGACCACCAATTGCTCACAGTTTAAGGAATAGGTGAACATGGAGAATACTAACCACACCAGCAGATGCACAGGATCCTGTGATGGCCGGCTGCAACCAGTAAGAGGTCTGCAAATCTATTTCCTAATGCACAAACAGGGTGACAACTCTTTGGCACTAAGTAAATAGAAATCTACATAACATATTCAATAATACCTACAAGATTCTAACACAGAGGTGGGATGACAGCCCCTCAAATGCTAAATATCAAGAGCACATGAAAAATGCATAACAAGCATAGCCTAGAATAGAGAAGAAGTGGAAAGTGAGCAATTAACAGCAAAAGAAGCTTGTATTAGCTGAAAATGAAGACCAGACGCTGCAAGTATCACAGTAGTTACAGTCTCCAGAAGTTGAACCTTATATCAAAACCAAAACCATCAACCATCATCCTAGATTACATCTGTGTTCTAGGTATATATAGAGTTTGATTACAAATATATTTTGCTATTCTATGCGTGGAGGGGTCATAATGGACCATCAACCACATTAAATCTCTGATGGAGTCTCTGCTATAATCTGACTGTGTCTGCAGATAAATTTGACCTTCTCAGAGGCTTTGTTGTCCTTCTCGAACAGGTGGAGTGTAGTATGGATGCAATTCCATAACTGCTAGGCACGTTTAACTACTTGAGGCACATCCCTTTTCCCTTGGCCATACTGTGTTGAATGCGGTAGTTGAAGACTAACTGCATAGAGTACTAGATTTTGGCCTCCTTCTTCCTTCAGGAGCATCGGACAGGCTAAAGACACAGACAGTATGGCGAGCAAATGGAGGAGAAAGATCGACCTTTGAATTGCGTAGTTCGATGGCGGAAAACAATTTGCAGAGGGTATCGAGAGAAAATAGGAGCGGACAAACGCGAGCTGTCAGATCACGAGCGGGCAGATCCGGCGGTGATCGAGGGCAGAAGTTGCACAGGGATTAATGGGCGAGACGGGCGGTAAGCGGTATTGCCTGCACCGCTTACGGGGGTTGGGCGGTAATCGTACACGGGTTCACGATACGAGTCAACATGCAACGCATAGCAGATGGGACATGGGGATAACCACTTTCCCCGCGGGTTAAAATGCGGGTAAGTTATGGTAGCGGGGGAAAGCAGATACCGTTGGATTGGGACGTCCAACGGTTGAGATGGCAACGGAGGTTTGATAACATATGTGATAGTGAAACGGCGGGTGGGCAGCACACGGTCATGTGATCGTTGTTTCATGACCATTTAGACTCGGCGCCCGGTGCTAAAGAAATATGGGTTTATGCAGGGTTTAGAGGAATAAAACAGATGTAGTGAGGTGAAAGGAAGTAAGCGGGGGAAGAAAGAAGGGCAAGGATAACCAGTGTAGACCATCTCTGAGCCAGCAACCAAGGACCGACCTTATTCCTCCTCTTCGAAAATCAGCAACATGTAGTAGAGCTAACAATAACCATGGCCCCCCCCAGCCGAGTGAGGGTAACATGTCATAAATTCGATACTCCACTTCACAAAGGGACCAATGACAATAAGGAGATGCAACAGAGCAAGCAAAGCACGAGCCTTACGAACATATATCTAGCACACATGACACTTCTAGACAACGAGGATGCAATCACGAAATATGGTGGGCCAGAAGTAACAAGCACGTAAACTTTTCGGGGCAGTAAAATAACAAGATAGATGTCCACCACGTGCCCCTGAGTGGCATTATTTCAAAACTTTCTTGACCTCCTCAAGTGTGAGGCACCTTTGTAAAATTGTATCAATACCACGAAGATAAAGAGTGTCGTCGATAATGATGTAATTTCGAGCTTGGTAACAGATACGTCGTTGCTCAGAGCGAGAGGTATTAGAACAAAAAGACTAGGTTTGGAGATAAATCAGGAAACATCCATACCACGGGTCAAATGATGAGATCAGAAATAGAGACTCGTCGGGAGTGGAATCTTCAGATGTAGATTCTAAATCAGGGGAAGGAAGATTGCACATTAGTTCCACAAAAACCAAGGATTTCTTTGACTTGAATTTGATAAACTCCAGGTCAAATTCTTGTAAAATGACAATCCATTTCGAGTACTTGCCCCCAAGCAATTGGCGTGAAAAATTGTATGTCATAGGGTTGTAATCTTAAATGACCATAGTTTTCCAAAGCAAGATGTAGTGTCGAAATCTTTGCATAGCTTGAACGGCCGCCAAAGCTAACTTTTCTACGTGAGAATATTGGATCTTGGTATCGTTAAGATTCTGGCTCAAATAATAACTGGGATGTTCAGTGCCTAAATCATCTTCTTAGACCAATACCATTGCTATAATAGAAATAGAAACAACAAGATACAGGAAGTAGTTGCGCTGATAATTAGGGGGATATAGAAGAGATGCCTGAACCAACACATCTTTCAAGGCATCAAATTCTTTCTAAGCAGCATTGTCCCAAAACAATGTAAACTTTGAAATAAGAACTATAAACTCAAAACGGAAAGTCTGGCCAAAAAACCCCGAAAAAACATGAAAAACAGTGCTAAAAATGAAAAGTGTGTATAGTGGAACGACGGTTTTTTTTTTAGGGTCAATTTTGGACATGTTTTAAAAATGGCAGTGAAAACGAATTTTTAGTGCAAAAAACACCCTGAAAATGAAAAGTGTTGATACTGGAACGATGGCTTTTTTTTTAAGGATCAATTTTCAACATTTTAAAAAAATGCCAGTAAAATTGAACTTTTATGTGCAAAAAACACCCTCAACATAAAAAGTGTTGATGCTAGAATAACACTTTTTTTTCTAGGGTAAATTTTCAACATTTTGAAATAATGGTGTAAAAGATTTTATCATGACTCCAAAAAACATTAAAATTTCAAACAAACAAACAAAAAAAGGAAGAAGAAGAAGGAGGTTAAAAAAATAGCAAAACGTAAATAAAAATAATAATAATAATCATAAAATTAAAAATATATATAAAGAAATAAAAAATAGGAAAAACATATTTTAAAAAAAAAAAAAAAAAAAAAAAAAAAAAAAAAAAAAAAACATTTTTTTTAATCTCGTAAACCAAAAAAAAATTGGAAAAATAAATAAATAACTATAAAATTAAGCAAAAATAGGAAATTTTAAAAAGCATTAAAAAAATAAAAAATAAAAATAAAAAAAATAAAACAAACTAAGATTAAAAAAAAAATAGAAAATTAACAAAAAAAGATTAAAAACTACTAAAATTAAGATTAAAAACATTTAAAAAACCCTAAAAAACAAAAATGTTGAAATTACAAAACAACAACAAAACAAACAACAACACCAAAAAAAAAACACATGTTTTCAAATTATATATATATATATGATTTAAAAATAAATAAAACATTCACTTTTGTATTAAAAAAATTAAAATTTAAAATTTCGATTTGACATTGATTTAAAATTTCGATTTTAATTATATATATATATATATATATATATATATATATATATATTTGATTTTTTTTAAATAACATTTAAAATTCGCCACCGTCATCACGGTTATTCTCGCTTACAAAGACCTATCACAAAATATCTCCGGACCAAACAGATCTTGTCCTAGGCTCTACAACAAAATTTCTTTAAGGTCTGTGTGAAATTCGCCACAGTCATCGCAGTTATTCTGGCCTACAAAGAACCTATCACAAAATACCTCCAGACCAAACAGATCCTGTCGTAGGCTTAACAAAAGCGCATATCAACAGAGACAAAAACAAGTTGGATCTCAACGACGGCGGCCAAAATCCTGCATACGAAAACCCTATCCATCGCCAAACCTCGATCGAGATAGAGAAACAGAGATCGTATCTGACCAGACGTAAGAGCATTCACTAGTTCATGTACTTTGTTGTGAAAGGGGGTATTAGTCAATGATCCAACAAAACATGCACGAGTGACTGAACAAGTCCTCCTATATGACTCAAACTTATGAAAAGTAATGAAATTATTGAAAGAGCTAAGCCCTAATCTCTACAACATAATTTCTTTTGAGTATTGAATCGCACTGGCAAAATAAGCAGCATATCCTAGGCAAGCGCTATATAAATCAAAGCAATTGGAGTTTGATGGGAGACCCCGAGGTTGCCCTGAATCATCGCACAACTACCACGAGTATCATATCCTGCTCAAGTTGTCTTTTGTAGTGGATCCCAATTAACGTAAACAGAACGGAAACAACCAAAGGGTATAGGGTTTAGGGTGTGACCATATGAAGGATTACAAAACCTGGGTTATTCAAAACTACAGTTCAAAAACTAGTTTTATAAAAATTCTTGTGTCGAGTCTGCAAATCGGGTCTGCGGTGTGATTTTTCTAAATACTTTTCCAATCTTTGCAGTCTCAGCCTTTCATCTTTCCAAATCTAATATGGTATGCGGGTTGCGGTTCGTCAGGGTACGTGCAGTCTGCGGTCTAGTTTGTTAATATCGGGTGCACAAATTCCTTATTTTTTTCTAATACATATCTGCTCATATATTTTCAAGTGTGAATAATTCACCACAGCTACCAAAGATTACCAAAGGTAGACCTAGCATAGTTACTCTACAAAGACTTTATGAGTATATAGAGTCTTTAGAGAAACGTAGAGAAGAAAGAGAAGTCAAGCTACAAATAGAGTTAGAAGCCATGTTGGAAAATAAATTCACATCTCTTGAAGACAAGATCCAAAAACAAAGGAAGAATAGTTAGCATTTAGATCTAACAAGTACTCAAAAATGAAACTACAAAAACAATGGTCTTCGAGGATGGAGCTGCAGCGACAGTCTGAAAAGGGTTAGGGTTCTGCAGTGTAACAGCGCCACGCCTGCACCTTACCTGCACCATAGCTACACCCTAGTTGTCGCCTTGTGGTATTTCTGGTCACCTTCACCGCGGCAGTTACCATAACCCGACTTGGCATACCATAATGGCATTGTAACCCTGTCTCCTGCCCTATTTACTGCATACCTTCCCATTACCCGAAATTCCATTGTGGCGACAGTTACGATAGTCCTGGAGGCAGTTGGCGGAGAACTTCTCGGAACAGGCATGGAGCTAGACATAGTGGATTACTCGGAGAACCCATTGGAGGATGTTAACATCTAGACAATTCCTCGCTCTGTCGTGGAAGACCTCCTCCCCTTCTGTTGCAATCTAACAGCCACCATTGATGGACTGCCCTCGATCTCGGGACCCTCCAGCTCCACTGTGACCTTCTCCGACCCTCCTCCGGTATGGCCAGTACCATCCTCCCTGCCACAGTCACCTTTTGCATTTAACTTTGCGTCCGACTTCCTTCACCCTAATCCCGTGGCTGAATCTTCGCATAACCCTCTCCCCCGTCTGTCGGCTCTCTTAACTACCCCCCAGGAAACTCAACTCCTGTACAAGGGAACCCTCAAGCCACAACATCTGTGGCACCTCCATCGGATAGCTACTCGGTAGTCCCCCTGCTCTCGAAACCTGTCCCTGCGGACGAACATATCAGCACTAGAAACCCTTCTCAGCTTGAGGATCGACCAAACTCCCCTGAAAACGCTGCTAGGCCAAGAAAGAAGCACAAGTGCTTCAAATGCAAAGGTGAAGATATCATTATCAAGCTTGGGGAAGATATCTAGTGGGGAGACACCATGGATATGGCGGACCGCGTTCTAGTGGGAAGGATCCGAGGCAAAAGCTACACAGCGGCTCAACTAAATGTTTGGACCTCAGAGGTATGGGGGCAGCACCTGACTGACCTTCCCTTTGTACAAACTTTTATTAGGGGTTAGTTCGCTCTACGCTTTGCTAGAGCAGAGCACACAAATTAGGTATTGTCCTCCTTCTAGCACTTTGAACACACTCCAATCCTCCTCTGTCGATGGAACCCTCTATTCGATCAGGAAAAAGAACAGATAGGAGTTGGGCCTATTTGGGTTCAGCTTCTGAGATTGCACCTCCAATTCTGGTCAGAGGACATATTTCGACACATCAGAAACACAATTTGGACACAAGGGGGGGTCTCCAGGATCATATCACATTTCAATGGAGAACTTTCTTCTGGCAACAAACCCTGGATTACGAAGCAGTCTTTTCCGTTGCAGATGATGCCACAAGGTGGGACATCTCTTCAAGGACTGCCCTTTGAATAGGAAGGCAAGATATGGAGAAAAGGTGAAGGTAAATCTGTAGAAAAGCTCGCAATCACAGGGTAGCCCCCCCTCAGCTGAAGAAGTAGTAAACTTGGCACAGGTGGATGCAGAGAAGGCAGCCTCAAAGGAGGTCAGGAAGAAGTGTGGGAAAGCACCTTTCGGGCCACCCTCTCCACCTCTGACCAGAGCAAGGGCGGCTACCGAGGCTGCATTCTCCATGGGTATGTTGGATTCATCCTCCTCCTCTGCGTATTCTACTACTTCATCATTTTGCATTGCATCAAATAATGTTTAGCTCTCTCATCTCAGGAATAACCCTCCCATAACTCTGGCATGTCCCCTTAAACCCTCCTCTCCCACCATATCCTGCACCCCGCCATCTTTTCCCGAGGACCCCCAAGCCATCTCTTCCATCCCTACACCTACCCCTCCACCTATCCCTCTATCCACCAAATACCCCCTACATTCTTGGATCCGATCATAGGCTCTTGATACCGTGGGTATAGACCTGATTTCCTCACCCCCACCTCTGAAGCAACCTCGATGCAGACCCTCATCCTTATCCAAAGCCATTCTATAAGCCGGGAAAGAGATTGTTTCTAGTAGACAACATTCCATCGACTGGGTACTTAGAGCAGTGAATACCCTTGTGCACCCCCCTCCATGAAGCTGTTATATTTCAACTATCAAGGGTTGGATAGCCCTAACAAAAAACTAGCCATGAGAAGACTGCTAAAATCTGAATCCATTAATATCCTCTTTTTACAAGAAACCCTAGGATAGGCTAGTGTTATCACTCACCTTCTCGAATCATGGTTACCAGGGTGGAATTTTCACTCTCTTGATGCAATTGGTCGATCAAGGGGTTCGGTTATGGGAGTTAACACCCATACCATCGGAATCTGTAATATATGGGGAAGCTCTGGACACATTGGAGTAGACATATACTCATCAGAACTCGATACAGAGCTTAGGATTATTAATATCTATGGTCCCTGTCACAATAGGGAAGAATACTAGAACATGCTGCTAAAATCTCATATACTGCAATAGGATAAACTCATCTTGCGGGGGGATCTAAACTTTTCCATTGGATTTGCAGAATCATGGGGAAATAATGCACAAAGAGACATCCTCTCAGAATTTTTTGAGACCATTCTGGAGGAACATAATCTTATTGATATCCCCTCCTCCAAAATCCAACCTACATGGAGAAACAATAGATCAGGCGAGGATAGCCTATCCCAGAGACTAGATCGATTCCTCATCAAGGAGCACCTACTGAACTTGGGTCATGGATTTAGGCAGTGGGTTGGCTCAAGAGGCATATTAGATCATAGGCCGATCTACTTGGAATAAGGGGAGGTATGTACAAACCAAAATCCCCCTTCAAATTCAACTCTGCATGGCTAAGAGACACATAATACATTAGGCTAGTCACTGAATTTTGGAAGACTCACCCCCAGTGGCAGGAAGGAACATCTGAGAAGGCTTTGCACAAAATCTGAGAGAACTAAAGAATCTCTCCAAAACATCGGCACACAAATATCGAACCCTGGAGGACCTTATCCTAAAGACTACCGAAGAAGAAACAAAGGCTTTTGAGAGTTATCATGGAGGGATTTACCCTTCCCCAAATCATAAAGACCATATAACATCCCTTCTGGCTAAGAGGCGTCAAATACTCAAGGATAGGGAGGAAAGTTAGCAACTGAGAAGTAGAGCCATTTGGCTTATGGAAAGGGATGATGATAATACCAAGTTCTACCAAAAATTTGTGAATGGGTCCAAAGCAATAACTAAAATTTGGCAACTGGCAGATGAACAAGGTGAAACAGTGAATACATTTCCCAGATTAGCAGACCTAGCTACATCTCATTTCAAGAACATTTACAAGGCCCCTCCAAATGGTACTATAGCTGAAATCATGAGAACAACTCTGTTGTCTCCAAGGTTCGTCGACTAGGAGGATGCTTTGGAACTAACAAAGGAAGTCACCTTGGGAGAACTGGAAGCCACTCTAAAATGGTTCAAACGAGACAAAAGCCTAGGATCGAATGGATGGAATGTGGAATTCTACTCGGATTTTTTTGAAATACTTGGAGGGGACCTCGTAAAAGTTATTGAAGAGTGTCAATCCAGTGGAAGAATGTATGAGGCCTACAACTCAACCTTCATTTCTCTCATCCCCAAATTTGATAATCCCACCTTCGTCAATGACTTTTGGCCCGTTTCCTTGTGTAACTATATTTACAAAATCATTTTAAAGATCATAGCCAACTACCTTCGGCCGATCTTTTCCAACCACATCTCAGCTGAACAATTCGCCTTCTTGCAAAATAGACAGATCCATGAGGCGGTCGGAACTACACAAGAAACCCTGCACTCTATGCAAACACAGAAACTTAAAGGTATGGTCCTAAAAGTAGATCTCTTGAAAGCGTTTGACAGAGTAAATTGGCTATATATTAGAATGATCTTAACTCACTTAGGATTTCCATACGATTTCATAAGGTGGATTATGTGTTGCATTACTAATGTATCATTCAGTGTTCTTATAAATGGGGCGGCATCACCCTTCTTTCACTTCGAAGAGGTATCAGGCATGGATGCCCACTAACCCCGTTACTTTTCTTACTCACCATGGAAGGTCTAAGCCGAATCTTAAAGGATGAACATCGTAAGGGAAGACTAAAAGGTATTTGGATCGTAGATGGATGCACATTGATGCACTTACTCTTTGTAGACGATGTCCTGCTCTTCCTTAATGGGAGTATTAGTGATTTGACCTCTCTACTAAACACTTTCTCTATCTTCCTATCGGCCACAGGCATGATGGTGAATAATGTAAAGTCCACCATAATGGATATAGGGTGCTCCCCATACAATATACATTATGCCCTGCGAAGATTCCCCTATACCCTACTACATCTAGAGGAGGGCCTCAAATACTTGGGCTACATATTAAAGCCCCACAAATATAAGAATGCTTATTGGATTTGGCTCATCACCAAGATGGAAAAAAGGCTTAACATTTGGTACCACAAATATTTATCGAGAGCAGGAAGTGTTGGCCCTCAGTTTTGGTCTATTTTTGCTTAGGGAAACCTACTTAATCCTTATATTTTCCATCCATTTTCCATCACATCTATCTCATTTTGATGTATTTTATGCATATTCGTTTGTTTAATTTTAATTTTGCAATTTCTAGAAGTTTTTATGAAAATTGAGTTTCAAGTGCAATTTTGGACTGAATCAGAAATTCTCGTAATAGCTATGTGGATGACATATTTGCAGGACACTTGGGCTCAAGTTTGATGCATGGATGGACAGCTTGGGAACTAGGACTAAGCTAACTCCACTTGGTTCGGCCAGAACAAGCTTTATTAGGCCCAGTCAAGGCTGGTCAAACATGACTAGTCACTGGAAAATCCCTAGGAAATAGGGCAGTTTTGAGATTTTATGGGATTGACCATATTTCTTGGGAGGAATTGGATGAGTTCGACTTAGATAGGTGGATATGAGTAGATATGAGTATTAGAGATAATATAGATCAGTTTGTTTCATTAAACCTCTATTTAAAGCCAAGACTTTGATGGCTTTTGTAATGAATTTGTATGTAACTTTTGTATAATTGGAGTTGGAAGCTAATTTGAAGAACCTGTTTCATTTCAATTTGTTGTTCATGCTTGGTTTATTTACTAAAGTTGTTGTAGTTGAGATTTCTTCAAGTGTGCAAGGCAAGGGTGG
>APFE031477989.1:131150-152232 GCA_000404065.3 Pinus taeda | reverse complement strand
GATAATTAAATACTTGTGTTAATTTAGTCAATAAATTAGCCCAACATTTTGGCGCAGTTGCCGGGGAGGTAATTATCAACATAGTCAAATAGAAGAAAAACAAAAACACTAAAAAATTTAGCTAGCATACATTTCTCTTAGTTATGTTTCTTTATGCCTAGAAATAGATATCCTAAAATTAGGTTTCGAAAACAAAACCCCCCAATAAAAACATAAAATCAAAAAAAAAAACTACAAAATCCATTTTCAACGAGAAGATGATGTTAAAGAATAGGTTACAACACTACTCCATTCTTCAACATTCTTTCTCATCATATCTTTATGATCAAATAAATTTTCATGTCCAAAATTTCATTAAAGTATATTTTTCAAATTTGGATATGAGTTTACTTATGATCTTGTTACGAAAATGGATGCACTAGAAATTCTCTTATACTTGAGAGAATGAATTGTTTTTCTAAAATAGAATAGGATAGAATAGAATAAATAAACAAGTAGAATGAATTCGCAACAAGACTTCCATAATAAATTTGTTTCAAACTATTTCTTCAAATCATTGATCAATATTCATTTGAAAGGACTACATGGCAAAATGCAGTAAGAACAAGCCTATTTTGGGTAACCATATAGGATCATTTTGAAATCATGTTGTTTTTTTACATATCTCTTGAAATCTAGTTTTGGAATCCATTTTGAAGTTCTCAATTTATATCACAAATAAAAATGTGATCAAGATCAAAACTAGGTCTCAAGTGAAATGTTGAGGACAGAGTTAGTACAGCCTATATTTGAAGTGTCTAATGGAAACATTTTTATCTGAAATTCATAGGGAAGATAGCCTTTGAAATCTAGTTTCCAAATCAGTTTGAATAACTTCAGTCAGGTATCATATGAAAATGTTATTCTTGAAATACTAACTGCTTGTCGAAAAATCTGCATGGTGACAATTCTAGGTCTTGACTGTTCATTGGCATATTTGACATACAAAATCATCTTCTTTTCAAAACCTGTTTATATGGGAGATACATATTCAAGTCTAGTTTAATACATAATTTGAATCATCCCATTTGGAGGTGAAATGAAAATGTTATGCCACATTTAGTGACTGCATGTCTTCAAAACAGTATAGTAAAACTCTGCCTCCTAGGTCTGTTCATCACCAAGTTTGTGTTATCAAGCCTAAGAATATTTAAAACCTGTTTCTATTGGAAATACAAAAATGAATATACTTTAATCTCCAATTGGAATCACATTGATCTGATATTTATCGAAGAAGTTACGCTTCAAATAGTGATTGTTGGTCTAGTTAACAATTAACAAGCAGCTCTATCAAACATGGCACTCCTTATAATTTTTACCATATCATTTTAAACCATTTTGAAAATCTGTTTATACTGGAGGTAGCCATATGAATTCACTTCAAATTGGCTTTGGAATCACTCTAATAGGATATCAAACAAATATTTTGTAAACAAAATACCGCTAGGAGGTCTAGGCTAGCCACCATTCCTCAAAGGGGTAAATAAATGCATTATGTTTGTCTATCATCTATGGACTTGTTTTCTAAGCAATGTTTGTAATGATTTACATGTTTATTGGAAGAAGAGAGACTGTACACCTCTCTTCCTCCATCATCTAATGTTGTATTGCAGGAAAGTGCTATGTTTTTGCAGGTCATAGGAAGAATGAAGGAGTGAACTCCATGGATGAAGTAATTTTCAAAGTCAAATTCATATTCCAGAATATGAATACAAATTTTCAAGTCAAAGCAAAGTGAAAATTTACCTGATGTTGAGTTCATTCAATGAAACTCAAACTCTTGAAGCTTGCTCTTAGATGCTGACCACCAACATCAACAAACCCTACAACATGATCGAGATCAAGGCAAAAAGACATGAAGCTAATCATTAGAAGAAGCAGTCAAGTTCAGTACTATTTCAAGTCACATAAATCTTCAAAGAAGCCTTTCATATTGAATTCATATTGTTCATGATTTGATCATCATCATTTGTTCATGATTTGAATTCATATTGTTCATCATCCATACTGTATGTTAAGCTCCATGACCAAGCATGTTAAAGTCCAGACTTACTACTACATCATGACTTCAATATAACCTATTTTCATAAGCTTTCATACTGCCCTACCCCATTACACCCCACCTCCATTCAGAAAAGAAAAAATAGAAAAAGGTCAAAAATAATAAAGGAGTTTGGTTGTGAAAATCCACGAAAGTGGCACAATACAAACTCTAATTCATATTGGAAAACCAACCAGCTTGGCCAATATGAATTCTCTATTTTGTTTTACCATTTCTTCAGTTTAAGCTTGCAGGAATCATCCTCCAAAATAAACAAGACTTGAGGACAAGTCTTCCCATCAACAAGGGGGGAAGGTTCGCAAAAATAAACTTAGTTGTGCAACTGAATTGACGACAAAACTTGTATTATTGGTAGTTGGGACCTGAAATATTTTTTAAATCAATTGTAGAGGGACCTGAAATGTTAGCAAAAACATGTATATATTGCATAAAAATGTACATGACAGAAGGGACCTGAGTTATCATGAATCAATTGCAGAGGGACCTGAAACGACATCAACAATCAATGGACCAGAATCAATGAAGGATGTTAGAATAGAAGGCATAAATAAGCTCTATCTATCTAAAATATTCGATCACGAAAACTTCATCCAATATTGTTAAAGAACAACAGCATTCATCCAATACTACAGGGAAGTACAAGAATAGTAAGTACAAAATTTTGCTCTTGTAAATTCAATTTTTTGTAGAAATTTTTGGACTTTGTTAAAATTGAGTTAATACCTGAATGCATATTCATTACATTACCTTCATCCTATATCCCTTATTTTATACCCATCATCCTATATTCTACATTTTCATTTCCCTATACCTAATCCAATGTACATATGTACATTCATTCCATAACCCTAACATTTCATAACCCTAAATATCATTCTCTATTTACCTATATTTATTTTCTATATTCCATGTTCATTTCAAAACCCTAACCCTAAGTATTTTTCCTCTAAGCAAAAAGGATCAAAGTGAGAATTTAATAGGTTGAACCTGCACAAACAAAGCAAGCATTAACCCTATGGAAACAATTTTAAACATGACCTAAAAATGGTCATTTTAAAATTAAAGAGAAGGAATAAGTGCAAATCGAAATGATTAAGAAATGCTATTATTTATATATCCATAGTGTAAAGTTATGGATATGATGATGGCAAACCTTATGAAAATATGCAACGATATCAAGCATATGGTAAAGGGTAAGATCATTTCAATAAATAGTAAATACATGCGTAAAGGAAATAAGGGTAGCAATATTTCATAAGGAAATATATGCACATTTTTGAAAGGAAGTGAGAAAGGTAATACAACATCATATGCGCATTTTGAATGAAAATAAAACAAAGACACGTCCATTTTGAAATGTATTAAACACAATATTCTTGCGCATAATGGTGGTGCTGCCTAGGTCTCCACGGAAAATCGCAAACAAGGAAATGATTTTATGTAATTACAATGAGCTTGCAACCATTGAAACAATGTAATTTCAGAATACATGGTTCATATTATGCTGAGGTAAAAATCATGGGTAGTAGCAAGTACACAAACAGAGTTATGATGCACGCAAACCATTATACATTTGCATGGTTGGTGCATTCAGCCACTTCAACGGATGACGCATTGGCAAGGCAAAGACAGCCACAACCCGCATGAAGACAAACCTGTGATTAAATGATGCAAGCAGCTGTACGATTTATGCAACCAAACAGTGGAATGGGAAAAACGTAGAGCTGCAGTGAGTTGTAGAGAATTACGTAGAGCTACAACTATAGTCAATGGGTCAAAACGTTTTAAAAAAAAACAGAGAAAAAAACCACGTTGCATTCCAGCCAGAGCACCGCAAAGGTAATAAGAAAACAATCAAACGTTTTTTTTTTTTAAACAGCAATGAAAACCATGTACAGCTACAATCAATAGGTAAAAACATTTTGACATAAACCCTGTGTGAAGAGCTCTGCCATTGTTGCCATCACAGCCGTTGAGAGGCTCAGGAAATCGAAGGAAAAAACGGTTTTACAGAGAAAACGCAGGAAAGGAAGATATCAAACCAAGAAAGGGGAGCAAGAAATATAGCGCTAAGGATCTGGGGAGATAAGAGGAATAAGCGGAGATGATTGAGGGATAAGTCGAGATCTGGCAATTCATTTTCATTAATGCATCGGATATTCTTGAGGAAATCTCAGGATATTTTAATGAAAACATCAGTTATAAGATAATGTTGCTAAGACGTCTCATTGCCGTCATTCATTGCCACTCTTCCATCAGTAAAGTCGTCATTCATTGCTGCTAAGAGGGTGTTTAAATGAAGTTTAAGAGTGGAAGAACGCAGGTTAATTGAGCCACGTTGCAGAGGAAATCACTACAGTTCATCACAACTAGGTAATCGATTTAAATTCTCCATGCTATCGCCGAGTTTATTAGATAAAACAGAGTGTTTGCATAGTAAAGTTGATTGCTTACATGATGACATCTTCAAATTAATTGCACAGTGAAATTTTCTTGCACAAATAATGCACGAGGAATGAGTTGTTAGTTGTGATTCCGGTTCTCCACGCGATAAAATGTTTATTACAGTTTGACTGAATGCTGGAAGTAATGAACAAAAAGTTTGAGTGCAGTTTTGAAAACATGTAGTTCGCTGAGCCTAAAAACTACACCTGTACATGCATTTCTATGATCAAATAGTCAAGTTTTAGCTTCGATGCGTGAAGGAATGGGTCTTTAAAAACACAGTGTGCGCTGATGTTTAAAGATTTGCGTTCATATTTGCTAACAGTTTTCAATAAATTTGTAGAATCCATGGCCTCGAGCCTCATTTGGATATTGGATTTTTTTAATGGATTTCAGCCTTGACCCATACATTGACAATATAAATAAAAATAGTTTTTGAAGGGAAAACTTCAATATGTTTTTGGAGTCCCTAAATACTCACAATGGAATTTCTAAGATTTTGGTTTATTTGTGTCAGTGTGGCACTCACTATGTTGGTTGGGGTTGTAGCCATTGCCTATGGAAAAGAAGGAATTATCTCCATTAGATGCCAATGGACATTGTAGTAGGTGCAATTGATTGTCATATTTTGATTGAATTAAACAGTGCAGCGGTGTATACAGATCATGGAGCAATGAAATGACATATGACAATTGTATAAACAATGTAATGGTTTATATTGGTCATCAGAATAGTGAATGGAAAATTGTCATATGTCGATTGATATGTTGAAGATTAGGCTTGCATAAAGATTTATACAGAGAACAGAATTTTTCCTTCTTTCTTTTTACACACAGTGGGAAAAATGTGTTTCATCCATGTATGGGCATAGTGAAAAAATTTGAAACAGAGAGGGATTTTTGATGAATTTTGGTAAGACACAGAAATTGAAGGCAGAGAAGAATGATTTTTATTTTCTAGATTTCGATTTTTGGGGAATATTATGTAGCTGAGCATAATTATGATTGCCTTGTAGGTTGATTTTCATTTTCCAAGAATCAATTACTCAAAAGGTAGTGAATCAATTAGTGGTTATGTTGCATGCAGTGGTTACCTTGAGTAAATCTCCAGCTTTCAATTTTTGAGAAGGCGCAGAAGGTGAATTTGAAAACGATTATTCAGATTTGTGAAAATTGTTCATTTCAATAATTTGATTTCAATTGATTTCAAATCTAAGGATCATGAAATTTTATTCAGTCCCAGAAAGGCATTTCGATTTTTGAAGCCACTATTTTGCGTTGCCTTTTTCTGCGTAAAATAACATGAAATTTGAAAAACAAAAACATGGGTTTTCTTCATAATGAGCCTAATTAGACTCCATGCAAGCAGTTTTCTCAAATTCGTTTATGTTTGGGATATTTTTATGTCTCTTTCAACCCCTATTTTGCAAATTGCATGGGTAAACGAGTGGCTAAATTGAAAGTGAAGGCCTAGACATAAAAAAAATTGCTTCACTTAGCGAGATGTAAGAGCAACTGGACATTAGATCCTTTGAGTAAAATTGTTGATTTGAGAGGGACATGGATCCTATGTCGGAATGTATTGCAAAATTCAAGTTTTATTTGTCGTCTAAAGCTGCTCGTCCAGAATGATGTATTGGTAAAGAATGTCATCCACAAGAAAAGAGAAGAAGTACATGAAGGCATAGATATCCTTTTACAGGTAGATCAAGAGAAAGCTTCATCTTCAAGGGTCAGAACCACAGGTACATCAGCAGATCAGTTAGCATAGAGAAGTAAAAGGTCAAGAGGCAAAAGATCAATGAAACAAAGACAAGCATGAGGACATGCTTGAAGATCAGCAAGGGGGAGATGTTGGCCCTCAGTTTTGGTCTATTTTTGCTTAGGGAAACCTACTTAATCCTTATATTTTCCATCCATTTTCCATCACATCCATCTCATTTTGATTTATTTTATGCATATTCAGGTGTTTAATTTTAATTTTGCAATTTCTAGAAGTTCTTATGAAAATTGAGTTTCAAGTGCAATTTTGGACTGAATCAGAAATTCTCGTAATAGCTATGTGGATGACATATTTGCAGGACACTTGGGCTCAAGTTTGATGCATGGATGGAAAGCTTGGGAACTAGGACTAAGCTAACTCCACTTGGTTCGGCCAGAACAATCTTTATTAGGCCCGGTCAAGGCTGGTCAAACATGACTAGTCACCCGAAAATCCCTAGGAAATAGGGCAGTTTTGAGATTTTATGGGATTGACCATATTTCTTGGGATGAATTGGATGAGTTCGACTTAGATAGGTGGATATGAGTAGATATGAGTGTTAGAGATAATATAAATCAGTTTGATATGAGTGTTAGAGATAATATAGATCAGTTTGTTTCATTAAACCTCTATTTAAAGCCAAGACTTTGATGGCTTTTGTAAGGGAATTCATATGTAACCTTTGTATAATTGGAGTTGGGAGCTAATCTGAAGAACTTGTTTCATTCCAATTTGTTTTTCATGCTTGGTTGATTTACTGAAGTTGTTGTAGCTGAGATTTCTTCAAGTGTGAAAGGCAAGGGTGGAGGGCCCCCACTCCAAGCTAAGTACACTTCTTTGTTAGACTAGTTTAATTTTCCATAATTTGGTTATTTTAGAACTTGTTTATGTGCTTTGCTTCAGATTGGTTTATGGTTGATGTGTGATGATTTATTTTATTGAATCTTAGTTTGTTCATCACTTTAGTAAGATGGAATAACAAGGTGTTCAAGTTGAACACTCCTTTTGTTAAATTGGTGGATTGAAACTAGGTTTCTCCTTGATTACATGCAAGCAGTTTTTCTTATGAATTTTCAATCTTCAATTGATAGCATTATGGTGAATGAATTATGATGGGAAATACCAAAGATATCTTAAGTTAAGAGCCTCCCTTCATTGATGATTTGTCCATCTTAAGCTATTGAGAGCTCATGGTTTCTAATTTCTATTCATCAAGTAATAATTGAGGAAGAATTGGACCTTTTAAGTTAAGAGCCATTTCAGCTTTCCTTCATTGCAAGGTGAATTGAAATTATTAATGTAGGCTATATTTGTAATATGCACTTCTTTAGTTTTCAAATTTTATCTTCTAAACTTGATTATATCTGATGTCCATATACAGTGGATTTGCCTCCAAGTTTTACAAACCCGGATTGATAATTAAATACTTGTGTTAATTTAGTCAATAAATTAGCCCAACAGGAAGATTGATCCTCATCAAAGAAGTTCTGGAAGCAACTCCAGTGTACTGGATGTCGTTAGCCTGGATACTAAGGGGAATCCTTACAAGAATAAAAAACCTATGTTGTAGATTCTTGTGGAAAGGGAAGCAGCGGGGAAAATTTTTTGCTTGGACCAATTGGGAATCCCTAGCTCTCCCAAAGAAATGGGGAGGTTGGGGAATTAAAAGCCTAGGCACTTTCTCTACAACCTTGATAGCCAAACTAGGGTGGCAGCTAATCACATCACACAGCTTACGGACAAGGGTGGCCATCTCTATATACATTGCTCCTCTAAACCTCATGGAATAGCTATGACAACCATAGTGAAATTATGTTGGCAAATCAAACATATGGAAAGCAGTTCTGCAAGAAATGCCTCTTATTAGGGATGGTCTCACATAGAGAGTATAGTTGATAGCAGCGGTCAGAATTGGGATAGATCCCTGGATTGGATGTGGAAACACTCACAATCTCCCTGAGGAGCTTAGAATCCATCTCACTACCAGAGGGATCACTCATCTTAGCCACATAGTGGACAATGATCGCTCAACATATACACAACAAGCCTGGAAAACTGAAAGGGTATTGCAGATCCCTTAGCTATGGCAGCAGCATTGGAAAGAATACATGGAAGCCCTGACTAAATCTCACATCAGAATACAAGAAGGAGAGGATGAGTAAATTTGGGAACTAGCAAAGCATGCGAAATACTCACCAAAAGCAGGTTATATAGTTATAATGGACTCAAAAAAACCTCCACTGTGTGAAACATGGTGGAGCAGCATATGGAAATTAAAAGCACCACCCTGATCGAGGCTCCTCATGCGGACCATTCTGAGGCACAAGATTCCCATAGGAGAAAATTTAAGCAAAAGATCCTTCCATGGACCCTTCTGATGCAGTCTATGTAAATTTAACAACAAAACTGTGGATCATCTCTTCCTCTTGTGCCTGACCATAAAAGAGCTATGGAGTTCTATACTCTCTCATCTACCCTCGCTTCCATAATGGTAGGGCATGTCATTTTGTGAGGCTTGGGAAGCATGGTGGTATGTCTCCCCCTCGACGAAAGCCATAAATATCCCCATTCTTACTTGCTGGGCCATTTGGATTGCTCTAAATAGATAAATATTTTCAGAACTCTCCGCCCTACTGGTCAACTACCACAGCCCACATCCTAGCTTATTACCTTCTCATTCCTGAGGATGAATCTAGCTCTACTCCCAGGCACATCATACCTGAAAACATAAATCATACACACCCCTGGGCATATTTCGACGGCTTAGCACAAGACATTGGATGTGGGGGAGGTGTTATACTACATCTCTCAGAATCTCATTCTTTCAGAATTCAAATGGGACTGGGCAGAGGCACTAACAATTTTGTTGAGCTTATCACAGCCAAATATACCATACAATTTGCATTGGAAAAACAATGCAGAAACTTACAACTATTTGGAGATTCAAAAATTGTATGCAATTGGATAAACAAAACTACAAATTGTGATGCATATTCTCTGAGGCATATCATGGAAGAAGTCCATAGACTCATCAATTTTTTTGACACTTTTGTTTTTCATCACATATACAGGGAGCGAAACACAGTTGTCGATCTACTATCTAAGGAAGCAGCGCACAGACCTATAGGGACATGGAGGATACTGGAGCAGAAGGATGGAACCTTCCATCAGCACTATCATAGACCTTTTATAGACATATCAGATTAACTAACTCTGCAGGAGCTTGAAAATACCTTTTGTTTATATAATTTTATATGCACAATGATAATAGACTTATATATGACAGTGTGATACTCTCTGCGTAGAGTAAGTATTTATCTTATTTTGAAATCTCAGTAACAGTACAATGTCTCCCTGCGTGGAGTACACCTCTTTTTGACTACTCAAACATGATGGGCTTTATGCCTCACATACAACATATGCTTTTGCATCTACAAAATGTAATTTTCTTTGCTTAACGAAAATTACGACTTTTCCAAGGGGAAAAAAAAGATCCAAAAACAAATAGAAAATAAAATAGAACTATTGGAGAATAAAATGGAGGCAATGGAGATTAGGTTGTAGGTTATAGAAAAACAAAACCAAGATACAAACCAAACTTCCCAGCAAGGAGATTTTGATACTTTAGAGAGTCTTAAAATGAAGGACATGATTAAAGAACTAGAAGAAAAAGTTAATAGCTACCTTACCCTAAATATTGTGGCTAGTAAATTAGATATCAAACCAATTAAAGATGGAATGAAAAAACGATAGAATTAGACCATAAGCGTAACAAAAGGGCCTTGAAACTTATAATCTTCGGTTTGAAAGAGGAGGTAGATGAGGATACTTTAGCCATAAGCCAAACATAATTACATAATAGATTACAAATAGAAACAACGTGTCTCATAGAAGCAACAAGGTTGGGGAAATTAACTGAGAATAAAGGAAGGTTGATCCGAATAAAGGTGAGCACCACTGACCATAAGTATGACATACTTTGTAAAACCTCAAGTCTAAAAGGAACAAGAATATTTATAAATGAAGATCTCATTCCAGAAGATCAAGAAGAATTAAGAAAGGAGGTTCAAAAGGTAAAAGAAGCTAGGAAGGAAGGAAAATGGGCAATAATCAGAAATAGAAAAGCCGTTATTCGAGATAGAAACCAAAAATTTAGTAATAAATAGCAATAAAACATGCTCTGGATTCTTTCTTGGAATTGTCGGGGCTTTCCATGGAACAAAGGCCCCAAGCTAAGTTGGATCTCGAATGATGTTGATATTATATTGCTTGTTGAAACTTGGGAGCCCGAAGAATCTAAGGTCCCTAACATAGATGGATTTGCAATATGGTCTACCTGGAACAAGCGATCCTCTCGTATAGGCATTGGCGGTATAACTTGTTACATTAAGAATAACATCTCCCCCCATGATAGGATTTATAAAAACAACCCTTACAACCAATATAGTTGGATAGAGATTATTGACATTAACGATAAAAATACCTACATAGTAATCTGTTATTTCCCCCCATCAATTCTAACTTCTATAAGAAAAATAATCTAGATAAAAATAGTCCTTACAATGGTTTAGAGAATGAAATTTCTATCCTAAGTAATGAAGGTAATATCCTTTTAATGGGTGACTTTAATGCTTGAACTTCAAGCAACCAAGTTATTCTTCTAAGCAATCATTCCAACCATAATCCTCTTTGGTTAGACGAAGGCCTTACTCTAGCTAGCCAGTACAAAAGGAGCTCTGAAGACATCAATGATCCAAATTGGATCCATAAATGACTATCAAAAAACCTTGATTGTATCGGGACAAAACAAATCTTTAAAGAATTCAAAACAACATCAAAATCACCCTGAACCAGTGGTAATGGCAGCCAACATGGAACGACGAGGACCTCGGTCAAAGCGTGCTGACCGAGGTCCATGGAGACTACGCGGGAGGTCAAAGTAGCCCGTAGGAGCCTCGGATCGGGAAAAGGAGGTGATTTTGGGCGAACAGGGCCAAAATGGGAAAAGCCCGAGCACCCGGTTGCGTGGGGAAACCAAAGGACCGCGGGCGGGAAAAGGTGAAAGCGCTAAAGTACAAAGGTGGGACCCGCGATCTGGAAACCGGCGGTTTTGATCGGGGCGCCCTTAAACGGTAAGAGGTTTTGGACAGGAGCGGAGCGATTCCATACACCGATCGACGCGTGGCAGGGGAGGAGAGAGAAAATCGCCGTTGATCTCTCGTTATCGGTCGAGCAAGTCAACCGCGCTCGACGTGCGTATGACGTCGGATCTTGAGGAGCCTAGATCAGATGGCTAAGATTGTGCCCGATAGAAAGAAGTGGAATCGATAGGGAATTAAGCCGCATTCTAAAAGGATTTGGAATCCGTTTGACCGCCACAGTGGAGGAAGAACGCATCCACGATGTAACTGAAGAAACGAATCGACGAAGCATGCTGGCACCAGTTAGATGGAGACACGTGGCCGCTCCCTGGGCGTTGATGCTGACGCCGAGCAAGGAACTCCAAGTGCAGCTGCATAAGGTGAATCGACGCAGGTGGGGAGAGGAACCAAATAGGCATAGGGATCGAATGGCTAAAGCCATGAACAGAGACAATCAAACAGAGGGGGAGTTGATTGGGAACCCGAATTGAGAGGAGCCCAAGCGACCAAGAGAGACAGTGAACAGTGAACCCTGAGAGGAGGAATGAACACAGAGAACAATAAAGCCAAGCAGAGGAGACAGAGGGCCGAGCTGACCACAGGCAGCATCGAGAACCAAAGAGCTTGAAGATTCAAGCCTTCCCATAGAGGAATCTGTCCGGATTGAGCATCACTTTTGGCTCTTTCCACTGTAGACCAAGGGTCACAGAGCTGGTAGGAAGAAAAAGAGTTTGTGAACTCCGAGTGGCTTGGGGAATCCAAGAACCACCCTGCCAAGCAAAATCTGCTTCAGGAGAACTCATATTGAGTCCCTGTATTGTAATTTCTCTGTTGAAAGACACAATAAAACAAGGCCACCACTGAAGCTGGACCGGAGACGTAACCCTGGAGAATAGGGTGAACTCCTTATTAAAAATTGTTTTGTCTTTACGTTGCTTACTGTATTTCTCTGTTGTCTTTCCATTTAAATATCTGTGTATTGGCAATATGATCGATCTGTTGCTTAAATAACACAGAACACACACCAACACATGAGTCTGTAATACCTTTTGTTTAATAAATCTTCAACTGAGGTCACCCATAGGGTGATTATCAGATCAAGTGGTATCAGAGCAGTAGGTTGTCAGGTTAGACAAGCTTGTGTTGGTTTAGCTGTGAATGCTCACTAGATCAAGATCAAATTAGGAGAAGGAGAGTTGGTGGAAACTAATCCTGAAATTGGGAGAGTCTATTCTCGGAAGACAATGTTAGAGGAAGGTTCTTTAGGGCCAGACCCTCAATTCATAGAAAATTTCCTAGCTATAAAGTCTATGGTAGAAGAAATGTATAGGGACATTAGAAAGCATAAGGATGAAGATTCATCAGGCTCTAAACAAGATAAAGAAGAAGATGAATCTCATTCCCATGACTGCTCAAAAGGAAAGGGGAAAAAAGAAAGCTTTCCTCCACCTCCTAATAGCCCTGTGCATAATAAGAAAGCATCTTTGATTAAACTGGATGTTAAATTTGATTTGCCTATATATGATGGAGAGCTAAATGCTGAAAACTTGGACAATTGGATTAGACAAATTGATGTGTATTGCACAGTACAAAACATAGACTCAGACAAGAATAAGATACAACTGGCAAGCCTACGCTTAGGAGGCACTGCCTTGGTTTGGTGGGAAGGCAGAACCCAAGCTGATATGAAGAAACATGGTAAGACCATCTCTGTCTGGAGTGAATTTGTTGCTGCAATCAAAAAGCAGTTCTATCCATTAGCCTACATGCAACAAGCCATGATGAGTTGGCAAACTCTTCGGCAGTTGAAAGGGCAAAGTGTACAAAGGTATACTCAAGAATTCAAAAAGAGAGCATTGATGTTGGGTATCTCATTAGACTCACCAGAAACTCTTTTAAAGTACATTGGTGGTCTACACAGCTACATGAGGCATACCATCCTCATGTTTAATCCCACTAGTATAGATGAGGTATCTGTACAAGCTACTCATCTATAAGCTAGAGGAAAGAATGGAAATCCAGAAGTTGGGGGACCATCCCAACCCACTGTAAGCAAGAGCAAGGAGAAAAGAAAGCAGAAGTGGAAAGCAAGGAAGGCTAACACTGCATAGAAAGGCAAAGCTTCTTGCACTCACTGTAAAGAGGAGGGGCACGATGATGAGCATTGTTGGATTTTTCATCCAGAGCTGAGACCTAAGAAGTTCGAGGGCAAGAAGAAGAAGAATACTGCAGCTATGTAGAGAGATTTTGGGTCAGACTCGGGAGATGAAACAATCATTGCAGCCACAGGTATAAAAGGTAAGAATTCTGAAACATATACTATTAATTCTGCTCAATCTGTTATTGATGAAGAACATGAGAGAAAAAGACATGAGCTTTTCGATATTCGAGTTATTTCCAAAAATCTAAAGATTGATACTTTTTTTGATAGTGGCTCACAAGTAAATCTAATTTCTGAAGAAATCATAAAGAAATTGGGATTAGCAACTACACCTCATAAGAAATCATACCCATTAGGTTGGTTGAATGATAATGCACAACTACAAGTGACTAGAGAGTGCAAACTCAAGTTTTCTTTTGGGTCAGCATTTGTAGATGAGGTTGAGTTAGATGTAATTCCTTTGGATATATGTGGAATTGTTTTAGGAATTCCTTACTTGTATGATAGAAAGGCTACTTTCTATAGAGCTGAGAACATGTATCTACTTGTTAAAGATGGAATCGAATACTTTGTAAGAGCTCATAAGCTCAAGAATAATTATACTCTCATAAACTCAGGACAGATGAAAAGAATGATAAATTCATGAAAACAATTCTTACTGATGGTTGTAAAGGAAAAGACACCTGATAAGACCAATATATTTGAGGGTTGTAATGTTGATCAGAAAGCTGATATAGAAAAGATTGTTTCAGAGTATGATGTCTTATTTTAAGAACCTAAAGGTCTGCCACCCAAAAAGGGAATAGTACATGATATTATTTTGCAGCAAGATGTTCTTTTGCCTAACATTGGGATGTACATGTTGTCTGCTTTAGAGAATGCTGAAATGAAGAAGCAGGTGTAGGAGTTGCTCGAGAAAGGGTTCATCAGGCCTAGCACATCACCATGTGGGTCACCCATCATCTTGGTGAGAAAGAAAGATGGCTCGTGGAGAATGTGCATTGATTACCAAACACTGAATAAGATAACAATAAAAAATCGTTATCCCCTTCCTCGCATAGATGATCTTTTAGATCAATTGAAGGAAGTTGTTTATTTCACCAAGCTGGATTTGCATAGTGGATACCATCAGGTCAGGGTTGCAGAGCAAGATGCATGGAATACTACCTTCAAAACAAAGCAGGGATTGTATGAATGGATAGTTATGCCTTTTGGCTTGACCAATGCCCCTGCTACTTTCATGAGATTAATGAATGACGTGTTGAGACCTTTTCTTGATGATTTTGTTATTGTGTATCTGGATGACATTTTGATTTTTAGTAAAACGTGGGAAGAACATTTAAAGCATGTTAAATAGACATTAGATGTTTTGAAAAGAGAAAACATTTATGTTAAACTCTCCAAATGTGAATTTGGAAAAACCTCTCTAAATTATTTGGGTCATATAGTAGGGGGAGGTGAATTGAAAATAGATTCCTCCAAAGTGGCAGTCATCATGAACTAGCCTAAACCCAAGCCTGCTATATAAGTGAGAAGCTTCTTAGGAGCAACATAGTATTGGAGGAAGTTCATTTCGAATTTTTCCTCAATTGCAGCTCCCTTACATGCTTTGATAGGATTGAAAAAGGTGTTTCAGTGGGGAGGCAAACAGCAAAAAACCTTCGACACCTTAAAAGAAAAGATTAGTACAACACCTATACTAGCACTGCTAGATCTACAAAGACCATTTGAGATCCAAACTGATGCCAGTGACTATGCCATGGGAGTAGTGTTGACACAGCACGGTAAACCCATATGTTATCATTCTGAGACTTTTAATCTTGCAATGGTTAACTATCCTACCTATGATAAAGAATTGTATGCATTAGTTCAGAGTGTGAAAAAGTGGAAACATTACTTAATGGGCAAAGAGACAGTAATACACACTGATCATCAACCATTTCAATATCTACACTCCCAAACTAAGTTGCAACAATCCAGACATTACAGACAGATGGGTTTTCTACAACAGTTCCATTTAGTCATCAGATATAAAAAGGGCATACATAACGAGATTGCAGATACGTTATCTAGACCCATTATAAATGCATCTACCATACTTAAGCATAATTCTGTGCTGCATGAAAGCTACATATAACAGTATGCTCAAGACATGGACTTTAAAGATGTGTATGCAAATTTGAGTCAAGGAAAAAGAGTGGAAGAATTGGACTATCATGTGAAGGACCGACTCTTATATCATTTTGGGAAACTCTGCATTCCACAAACTAAAAGAGTAAAGATAATTAGGGAAGCCCACACTTCTCTGATATCAGGTCATTTTGGGGTAAGTAAAATAGTTGCACAACTACAAAGGTTCTGCTATTGGTTGAGAATGAGTGAGATAGTTTCTAGATATGTAAAGGGGTGTGTTATGTGTGCTAAAAGCAAGCCCAGCAACAGGAATCTAGGCTTGTACACTCCCTTGCCAGTTCCTTCTCATCCTTGGCAAAGCATTTCCATGGATTTTGTTGGGGGATTGCCTGAATCTAGGAGAGGTCATGACTATCTATATGTTGTTGTGGATAGGTTCAACAAAATGTGCATTTTAGTACCCTGTAGTAAATAGATTACAGCTGAACAAACTGTAAAATTGTTCTTTGAACATGTATGGGTTCATTTTGGATTACCCACTTCTATTATATCTAATTGAGACACCTGATTTGTGGGGAAGTTTTGGTCAAGTCTGTGGGGACTAATGGACACCAAATTAAAGAAAAGCGCAACTTTTCATCCACAAACAGATGGCTAGACAGAAGTAGTTAATAGGACGGTGATCGAGCTACTGAGAGGATATTGCAACAAACAACCTAAGATTTGGGATGAGCATTTGTGCTATGTGCAGTATGATTACAATAGAGACAAACACTCTTCTACATAGAGATCTCCCTTTGAGACCTACTTTGGTTTCATACCAAGGTCTCCCTTGGATTTTGTCTTTGGTAAAGATACTAGGGTTGATGGACACAGTGATGTGGACAAGGCAGCTAGGTTCATTGAACAAATCCAGGAGATCCATCAGGCAGTAAAAGAACAGTTGGAGAAGAGCCAGGCCAAGTACAAGGCTAGGCATGATAAGCATCGGATGGAGCATAGTTTTCAAGTTGGAGACCAAGTCTAGCTGTATATTAGCAAGGACAGAATGCAAGGTGAAGGTAAAAAGCTAAAACCTATCAGGTATGGACCCTTCAATATACTTGAGAGGATTGGTGAGAATGCTTTTTGCCTTGATCTGCCAACTTACATGCACATCTACTTAGTCATGAACACTTATTGTTTGAGGTTGTTTGAACCTTCAATGATTGAGGACCCTGAAGAGCAGAGTCAATTACCTTCTATTGATGACCTACTACCTGAATACATTAATGAGTTACAAGAAGACACAATACTGGATAGGAAGGTGAGGATGACGTGCAGTGTATAGGTGGAATACCTCAGGATTGGGCTTAAAGGTTCGAAGTCGAGCAGTGCAAAGTGGATTGAGATTGGACAAGTGGGACAACAGTTTCCTCACTTAGTCGATGCTTGAAGAAAACCAAATTTTGGTGGTCCAAAAGCTTTTTAGTTGGGAGGTCGTGATCCGAATCGAATCCATAAATGACTGTCATAGAACCGTGACTAAAACAAGTCAAACAAATCCTTGAAGAATCCAAACCACAGTTGAAAACACACTGAACTAGTGGCCATGGCAGCCGGCGTGGAACGACGAGGACCTCGGTCAAAGCGCGCTGACCGAGGCCCATGGAGACTGCGCAAGAGGTCAAAATAGCCCCTAGGAGCCCTGGATCGAGAAAAGGAGCTGGTTTTTGATGTGTGTTAGCACTAAGCACTAACGCACATCACTGGGCAAACATGGCCGAAATGGTAGAGCTTAAGCGATAGGTCACGTTGGGAGCCAGGGGACCATGGGTGGAAAAAGCTAAAAGTACCAATGTACAACGGTGGGACCCACGGCCTGGAAACCGGTGGTTTGATTGGGATTCCCTTGAATGGTAAGCGGTTTTGGAGAAAGTGGAGCGATCACAATCAGCGATTGACGCATGGCAGCATAGGAGAGAGAAAAACCACCGCGATCGCGCATTATCGGTCAAGCAAGTCAACCACGCTCGATGTGCGAATGACGTTGGATCTAGAGGAGCGCAGATTAGATGGTTGAGATTGCGCCCGATAGATAAAGCGGAATTGACAAGGGATCAAGTTGCGATTTAAGAGGATTTGGAATCTGTTGACCGCCACAGTGGAGAAGGCAACAAATCGACAAGCGCGCTGGCGCAATTCCGATGGAGACATGTGGCTACTTCCTGAGCATTATGCTGACGCTAAACAGGGAATTCCAAGCACACAGGCGACAGGCGAATCGATGCAGGAAGGAGAGGAAACGAGTAGACACGGAGGTTGAATGGATAAAGCCATGAGCAGCAGCAGTGAACGGGAGATCGAAAGGGAGATTCAGATCGAAGAGTCCAAGCGACCAAGAGAGACAGTGAACAATGAACCCTAAGAGGAGGACTGAACACAACGAGCAGTAAAGCAAGCAGAGGAGACAGAGGGCCAAGCTAACCACAGGCAGCATCGAGCACCAAAGAGCTTGAAGAGTCAAGCCTTCCCATAGAGGAATCTATTCGGGTTGAGCATCACAATTGGCTCTTTCCACTATAGACCGAGAGTCACAGAGTAGGTCAAAAGAATAAGAGTCTGTGTACTCCAAGTGGCTTGGGTTACCCAAGAACCACCCTATCGAGCAAAATCTACTTCAGGAGAACTCATATTGAGTCCCTACTTTTGTAATTCTCTGCTTAAAGGCACAATAAGACAAGGCCACCACTGAAGCTAGACCGGAGACATAGCCCTGGAGACTAGGGTGAACTCCTTATTAAAAACTGTTTGTGTCTAGTATTGCTTACTGTATTTCTCTGTTGTCTTTCCATTCAAAAATGTCTGTGTATTGGCAATTTGATTGATCCGTTGTTTCAATAACATAGAACACACCAACACATGAGTCTGTAATACCTTTTGTTTATTAAATCTTTAACTGAGGCCACTCATAGGGTGAGAATAAGATCAATGGCACTCATTTCATCAGTTTTCATCTCTTTTCCTGCAAAAGTAGGGTTAGTGGGTAAATTAGGGTTTGCGTTACATTTCAGTCTTCTCACTCTTTCTGCAAGTAGAATAGCCTCTTTAGAGTTAGCTTTATTTCATCAAGGTTAAAAGCTTCTTTTGAGAAATCATAGAAGTTGGCATAAGCTCCTAGTGATCTTGCTCCAGCTGACCAAGTGACAGCCTGCAGTAAGAGCTAGTACTTGTGCATACAACATCGTCGCTTCCAATTTTGTTACAAACTACCAGGTTAATAAAAGTAAAGTAGGGAGCCCCAAGAGTTGCAACATTATTGTTGCAATACTGGTGCTCACCATATTTTTGGCGTCGTTTCTGGGGAAGTGTCAGAGTATTTTGTGATTATTTCTTTCTTCTATTTTCTACTTCAACATTTTGCTAAATAGCTTATTTCAGTAAAAGTAGAGTGGTTGTTTAATTTCAATTATTCAATTTCCATTTCAGCACAGTAGATTAGGCATTTCCTGCTTTCATTTCAATTCTACAATTTCCATTTCAGCAAAGTAGATTAGGCATTTCCTGTTTTCATTTCAATTCTATAATTTCCATTTCAACAAATGTAGATTTGGCATTTTCTGCTTTCATTTCAATTGCAATTTCCATTTCAGCAAACGTAGATTAGGTATTTCTTGCTTTCATTTCAATTCTTCAATTTCCATTTCAGCAAACATAGATTAGGCATTTCCTGCTTCCATTTCAACTCTGCAATTTCCATTCCAGCAAAGTAGATTAGTCATTTCCTTGCTTTCATTTCAATTCTGCAATTTCATTTCAGCAAGATCATTTTAGTGAGCTGCAATTTGTTGTTCAATCCATTTTAGTTTTGCAGGTACAAGAAAAAAAAATCACCCAAAAAGAGATTTCCTTTCATGCCTCGTAGGAACAGAGATAATTCAGGAGAATTCCTACCCAACACCCCCACCACGTAACTAAGCCACCCTTCTCTCTTCTTCAGTGGCAGTGATTCAGAAGAACCTATATGTGAACCACCAGAGATATATAAAGATCCTATAGCAGAAGAAGAGCAAGAAACCATCCCTCCTGAGACCATGGCTGAAAACATAAACATTAGAGGGAATGGGGAAAGAGTAGAGGGTACCTTTCCTATCTAAGAGACCAATGGGGACACTAAAATGAAGAACATAAGTCCTTCAGCCTTACGTCACTTCCATGGGTTGACTACCGAAGATCTTGATACCTTATTGTTTGAATTTGTTGTTATCTGTCGAACCTATGACTATGCAGAAGATGAGCAGAAGTTGAAATTGTTTCCTTCTACCCTCAAGGATGCAACATTGCGCTGGTTCATGGGATTACCTGGCAACAACATCACAACTTGGGCTTAGATGTATCAAGCCTTTAATAACAAATATCGGGACTACTGTAGGTCAAAGGATACCAAGGAAGAAATTTTCCGAAGGACCATGGGAAGCGATGAATCCTTGGAAGACTATGAAGAGAGGTTTTAGATCAGTTATAAAAGGGCCAGGTGCACACTTGATCCTAAATATTTGAAGTTGGTCTTGCTCAGAGGAGTCCCATAAGACCTTCTAGATACCCTCCATTTGTTGGCTAGGGGGATCTCTACAAACTACCTTATGAAGACATAAAGATTGTGCTTAGAAACCATTCTAGGGTAGCCAGAAAGAGAGGTAGGGGAAGTCAACCCTTAGCCAATACATCCTCATCTAGTTCATCCCTTAGCAATGAATTTGAAAATCTACTGGAAGATTTCAAGAGCGGGATGAGGCAGAATCTTGCCATGCAAATGGATACCTTGCATATCAAAAGGAAACAAGAGGAAGCAGAGAGGGCTTTGGCCATCTTTTTTCCTAGGTGCACTAGAAGGCATCATAGGAACAAATGTCCATTGAACTCTATAGAAGTGTGTTCAGTCGATGAAGAAGACCATTCTACGAATCAGTGCCCTTCCTTGCCCAGACTTAAAGCTGCATACTAGGGGGCTGAAGGAGTGATCCAAGTGGATATTGGTGGCCACCCACTAATTCGACTTGGATCCCCTCTAGTGCTTCGTGCAGTTTTTTACAGTTTCCTTAATTATAGCACAATTTACTATTTTTAGCAGTTTTTCGGGTCCTAAACTTCCGGAGCCATTTTGAGGCCCTAAACGACGTTTTTTGGGAAATCTACCGCCAGCGATTCTTCGTGACTAAAAATCATCTTTTTCGTCGTAGTCCTCGGAGAGATCTTTCCAACGGGCTATCATGCGCGTCAAAAGGAGATAAGACGACCAATTCGCGACCCCGGGAAGTTGATGTACCAACTTACCCAAAAAAGGGGCCCACAATTTGGCGT
>APFE031477989.1:87556-115889 GCA_000404065.3 Pinus taeda | reverse complement strand
TCATTCTCAACCAAAGCTTTGAAGGATTTGAATTTTTCGAAGGCTTCATCTTTGTGCTTCATGAGTCCTATCCAACCCATCCTTGATAGTAGTCAATGAATAATATAAAGTATTCTTCTCCCCGAGGTGACCTTTTCCTAGATGGACCACATACATCAGTATGGACAAGTTCAAGTGGCTTGCTCGCTAATCCTTCCTTCTCAGGGAAGTTATTTCTGGTTTGCTTATCAAACTGACATGATTTACATATTGTATTATCTGGAATTTTGATGTCTGGAAGACTACGAACTGCCTGGTATTTGCATGCTTTCCTTATTTGCGAGAAGCTTAGATGCCCCAATCTTGTCCTTCTTTGAATATGTACAAATTATTTGGAGTTCTTATGCCTTTGATCATTGTTTTTCCTGTATCAAGATCATGAACACTACATCCATCTGATAGAAATATTACCTCTGTTCCTTGATCACACATCTGACTGACACTCAATAGATTATGCTTTAAGCCATCAACATACATAAAATTTCCTGCTTTGACCTTTTCTTTTAAAAGAATAGAACCTTTACCTCTTATGAGTGCAGGGGTGTCATTTCCAAATGAGACCTTCTTCTCCTTCTCCAAGGCACTATATGACTGAAGTTTTTCGTTATCACCTGTCATATGTTTCGAACATCCACTATCGATGTACCATTGATTTTCTTGCCCTTCCGCATATAAGGCTATACCACATCTTTCTGGTTGAAGTTCTTTAATTCTCCATGTTTTGGCACTTGAGGCTTGTTCCTTCTGAGTTGTTTGCCGAAACCTTCTCCTGCATTTAAAATCTTCATGACCGAAGTTGTTACAAATAGAACATTCAATTTCGTTTTCAAGGGCAGAAAAGTTATTGTAGGTCCTTTTTGTGATTCCAGTCATGCTCCTTCGTTTTTGAGATTCTCTAGTCATGATTGTCTTATAGGCAACACATTGAGCTGCTTTGTGACCAAATTTATGACAAGAGAAGCATTTTCCATTGAATAAACTCCTGCGATTATCAAATCTACCAACCAAATGATTGTAGTTTCTACTTCATCCATTCTTGAGGTAGATTGAGAATATTTTACCTGTGGTTGATTGTAGCTTCTGTTCATCCGTAAGGTGGATTGCCCCCGATTTACCTGCTAGTCTTTGTTTATTCTTGAGGTAAATTGTCCTTGATTTAGCTGGTGATCTCCATTGGGCCTTTGCTCACTCCTCCTTGCTGCATCAAGATAACTTTTGGAGGTGGATGGTTTCTGTGCTTGAGATGTTTCTTCATTATATCCCAGACCTATCTTGATTAGGGGAGAACGCTGCACATTGATAATCTCATCTAGAGTTTCAGATCCTTTAACAAATCTAAGATTAAGAGCTTTTGTTTTCTCATCTCTTTTCTAAGTCCCACATTTTCACATTCTAACTTTTCATGATGTTTTTCCCTTTCATCCAGTTGAAATTGCAGAGTATCAATAATCATATTTTTCTCTTCTAAACAAATTTTGAGTTTAGAAATCTCTTCATAAAGACCTTCTTCATCTATAGCATCCATGAAATCATCATCTTCAAAAGGCATTAAAAGTCTATAATTATTACCTCGTTCATCTTCATCACTATTTGAGAGTCCATCACTGTCTTCATGAGTGTAGTAGCTTTTCTTACTTACATTCTGTTTCTTGTTCCATCTAACAGGTTCCTTACCTTTGTCAAGCTTATCTTTATGAGGACACTTGGCAGCATAGTGACCGACTCTTCCACAAGCAAAGCATTTGAAGGGTAACTTACCTCTGAATCTTCCAGCACCCCGTTGAAGGTCCTTGACAAAATTTGATTCTTCCTCTTCTTCTAACATATGTCCCGACTCATAGTAATCTCCTTTGCCTGAAGCCTTGAATGCAGCTTCTCTCCTGTCTGATGGTCCTCCTTTCCTCATTCGTAAGCTGTTAGAATTCCGTGTAGCTGTGACATGGTAATTTTCTGTAGATTCTCCTTTTCTTCTATTGCAGAAACTTTTGATTCAAACTTAGGAGAAAAAGATCTTAGAACCTTTTCAACCACAACAACCTATTTTATTTCTTCACCCAAGTTTTTCATACAATTAACAATCTCATCTATTCGTAGGAAATAGTTAGCCACACTTTCATTATTGTACATTCTGATATTTTCATACTGAATTTTGAGGATTTGAAGTTTTGCTCGTTTTACCTGTTCATCTCCTTCATAGCTCAGAACGATATTGTCCCATATTTCTTTTGTGGTTTTATACTGCATAACCTTGACGAATTCTGATTGAGATAGACATCCTAATAGAGTATTGACAGCCTTTTCATTTGTTTCAAACTGCTTCTTCTCAGCCAAATCTGTGGGAGTTATTGATGGAAAAGTGTATCCTGTATCTATGATATCCCAGACTTTTGTACCAAGAGATTGAAGATAGGCAGTAACTCTTACCTTCCAATAGACAAAATTGGTCCCATCAAAAATTGGTGGCCTGATCGATGCTTCTCTCTCGTAGTTGCTCATGATGATAGATATTTCTTCAAGCGATCAAGATTCTTTTGAAGGACCTGCTCTGATACCAATTGTTGGAAATAATACTGAGAGGGGGGGGTGAATCAGTATTATCACATCTTTTCAAATAAACACTTGCAGATCTGACTAATGAAACTTGTATATACCTTCCAGATTTTAATGTAATTTATTCTTTAGATGTTAACTATTAATCTGTATGTCAGAACCATATAATGATAAACAGGAACAAGAAACATAGAGAGTCACACCAAAGAACACCAGATATAAGGTGGAAACCCAATGTGGGTGAAAACCACCTGCTGCAATATGTCTCTATCTTCTTTCAAAGAAACTTCTTTTTACAATGATTTTGTACTGGTGCAGTCCTTTGCCAGTACGCATGCTACAACTTGCAGAGAGCTACAACCATCTCTCGTTTTGCCAGCTTCTCTTGGAAGGGAGCTACAACCCCCTTAGCTCTTGTACTAGCTAAGATACTAGTACGTAGGTGCTGACCTATAGAAGACTACTACCTTCTCTTTCTTCCAGGGACCATGTTTCATAAATTTTTAAACTGGATCCAAAACATCAAGTACATGTGCATCACCCAATCTCCTTTAAACAAATAACTTCTCAGAATGCAGTAACCAGAAAATAACACCAGTAACCAGACACCAATTTAAACCCAGATCTCTGTAGAAACAGATAAAAGACAGCTAAAATATATTTCAGGAAAGGTTCACAACTTCACCAAAGGAAACCTGCGGATATCCCCACTTCTGCCGTGACAAGTCTGCGCAACTCCGCACCTGCTTCTTCTCTGGTTCTGCGCACCTTCACACCTGCTTCTTCTCTGGTGCTGCGCACCTCCGCACTGCGTCATTGCCACTTCTGCGCACCTCTGGATTTAGACAGTTTATTAGTTCTCAATCATACCCCAGATTGTCGAAATCACAGACCCGTTCATGTGTCCAAAAGGGATACCAACTATTTAGTAGATCTGAATTATGATGCTCCAGTTTCTCCTTGATTCAGATTCAACTATGTCTCAACAACCGATTATCAGAAATTCAGATCTTGCTCTTCTTAAGATTTTCAACTCAACTGTGATTAGCCAAATGATCTCCTTTCCTTTTTATAGGCTAGGCCTCACTTAGAACCATGGACCAAAACCATTGAGAAACAATACCACGGACCCAATACTTGGGTTCAACTCTTTTGGATGCAATACCACAGACCAAAACCATAGGATCAAAAACTGTCGGACTAATACCATGAAGCAACCATAAGATTCCCATGTGCGTGCGCTTTTCTCTGCATGAAAGTGTGTGAACTTTTCTCTGCATGAAAGTGCGTGAACTTTTCTCTTCTTGAAAGGAAATTTTCTTTGCATGAAAGTGTGTGAACGTTTCTCTACATGAAAAGAAATTTTCTCTGCATGAAAGTTCGTGAAATTTTCTCTGTATGAAAGGAACTTTTCTCTGCATGAAAGTGCGTGAACTTTTCTCTGCATGAAAGTGCGTGAGCTTTTCTCTGCGTGAAAGTCTGTGAACCAGAAAATAACTTTGTTGCACTATAATTTATCATCTGATATGAGTGGGTTGCCATCAAGTACAACATATGTATCATAATGCCAACACTCCCCATTCCACACCTGCACCACTGCATTCCCACTCGCTTCTTTCTTCCATGCATAGAAAACATAAAAATCCTGTTTCTTTTGTTTAAAAAAAAAAATGAAAAATAAACAGCAACATCCTTAACTTCTCATTTACCTAATACATACTAATTGATTTTCCTTGACTAAAAAAACCTTCCTCAACTATCTCTCCAGTCCCTACTCAAGCCTCAGCCAAAATTTTTAGAGGGAGAAGCAGTTATAGGAAATCCTGCAGGATTCCTGTAATAGCTAATCCCCTTAAAAATCGAGCTCCAGAGGCAGGTTCAATGCAGCCACAGATGATAAAACACGCAAGGAACCAGCCCTGATTAAAGATCACCAGCATGAGGTAGCCAAGCCACCAATTCAGAAGCCACAGGTGCCAGCAGCAACAATCCATGAACAAAATGCCAAAGTCTGAGCATGCAATAGCACGGTAGTGACTAACAGGTAAGTGACTAAACCTATCCCTTTGTTGCATGAGTATATTTTAGAAACTGCATGGACAAGTGATATGGTTGCAATTAAATGAGATCGGTGGCTAGCTAACTGGCCGCCCTCCTCTAGTTGAGATGATTACGATTAAATAAGATTGGTGGCCAGCTAACTGGCCACCCTCGTCTAGTTCAAACAGCACACCTCGTCTAGTTCAAACAACACTCAATGGGTGCAATTGGCACGTGTGTTTAGTCAACTCGGGAAGAAAACTCAAAATAGGTAGTGGTGGCAGCATATAATGGGAATGATGGAAGTGATTGCAGGTAGGCAGCATGAAGATTCATAATGGAATTGAAGTAGGGACCAACGGTCCGGATGGGGGTAACGTGCCCTTCCTGTCACCTCACCTCATCATCGCAGAACACTCCCATAAGCTTAAGTACGCTACAGTTGACCGCATCCACCACCTTTGTTTTCATTGTATCAATGACCTCTCAGCTCCTTTAGAACCTTGAAACAGTCGCTCTCTGTCATTTTCTAAACCCTTCTGCTTATCGGGCTCTATAGGAGCATTATCGCACTCTATAGGAGCAGAAACGTAGTCCTACAAGATCCCTTCTACAGGAAGGCCAATGAGCAGCATTGCAGAGGAAAATTCAGGATTTTGTGGCAAATTCGAGCTTGAAAAGGTAGGCTCAGTAAAACTCACTCTGCATTTCCATATATATACAAAAGGTGGTGGGATTTTAAGCAAGGTATTGAGTTGAAAAGAATAGAAAAGTGAGAACAGAGTCTACCCGTGTTTAAAAAAAAACTATATACAGTTTCTCCATTTGCTCTTTGCACTGAAAAAAAACTCTCTTTCTCCTCCGTGGTATTCTCCTGTGTAAAGAGATGATGAAACCCTGGAAAATTAAGCCTGTAAAAGAGTTAATTTACATTGGGTAGTTTGCTCATTTTGTGAAAAGAAAAAAACATTGTTCTATATACTCTCTATTTTTTTTAAAGATATTGTTTCCCTCAAATAGACCGAGCAGTAAATTAAGTTTGAGAACAAAGTTTGAAGGGCAAGAAAATTGCAATTTGTTTTTGTTAAAAATGAAGAACACGAAAAATTCTCTCTCTGGTTCCAGAAAGAAAACCTCAGTTGTTCCTCTATTTTTGGGTTTGAAATTTACTGCCTTCCTCCTCACCTGAAACATTCCAGCAGTCTCCGAACATCATGATAGGGGGTTTTATGAGGAAGGAGCCTCTGAATTCAACTAAGATGCATGAACATCTAGAAGTGGTAGCCCTCTCTACTAGGGCAAGTTGGATGCCTTTCTTTGAAAAATTTCATGGGTATGATGAGAAAGTCACAAAGGAATTTTTATTGTCTTTAACAACTCACTCAAAAACCCATGCCACAGTCAGTTTCAGGGGTCTAAACATAGAACTTACACCAAAGTTCATCAACAAGATTACAAGTTTCCCACTTGGATTGCCATGGAGCAAAGAAGAAAAACCACTTGGCCAAGTGGCCAAGAAGACCTTTTTCAATCTTGATGAACATCCTATGGAGGATAAGAATGGCATCAGGAGGACAAGTATACCTTATCCATTGGGTGAGGTCAGCTATCAGATCATGAAGTATATCTCCTATGAAGGAAGACACAATAGTTTATGGGTATCATTTCAGACTGTTACATAAACTAAGATATGGCATGGACCTTCTTGCATCCAGAAAACTCAGTCTTCCATATTTTCTCCTCCAATTCTTAATAGAGTCTAGCACCAAACTGAAGGCAGGGGTTCCAGACCAACTGGCTCACCATGGGCTCATTAAATTGCTGGTGGAGGATGCCCTCCACACTTACACAATCCCCATAGCCTGGGAGATTTTCAGGAACATGACTAAAGAGGATGATATAAAAACCCTCACTGACGACCTTAGTCCATCTGGAAGTGAAGAGGAGGAATAGAAAGAGGAAGCTGAGAAGGAAATCCATGAAGAAGAATAGAACATTCAATTAGAAGAAGAGGAACCCCACACATACAAAGAAGAAAAGGAGAGAGGAGAGGAGAAACATGACACAACCAAAGATGAGCCTAAAGAAGAGAAGAAGATAAAGTCAAAAGCAGAAAAAGGGAAAACCTGTTATCGAGAAATCTAGTGTCCACTCGGAGCTACTAGTCCCACTAAGACGGGTAGCTATCTTAGAAACAAACAAACCAAAACTACTTTTGCTTTCCTTTATGAGAAGTAGATAAGAGGGGAACCAAGGACACCAACCTCAGTATTGCGCTTGGTTCCTTGCTTGGTTCCTCTACCTTCTGACAGATATTTGCTGCTCCTTCTCCGTTTACCCAACTTCAAAGAGCACCTGTGGAATTAAAGCAACATAATACTATCGAAGAATAGAGATCTACAATCATAAACAATATAGGACCATATATATATTCACCACACAAATGCATATATCATCGAACATACAAGAATGTGGAGGAAAACTTGAATAGTTTTATTAATATCAAGAATAGAAAAGAGGATTACAACCCATTTTTCTGACCCAGCGTCATCCTCTCAACATGAAAGCCCTTCTTCACCTCATGAAAAGCTTAGATCACCCAACACTATGATATTTCACCAAGAAACCAACAAAACTTCCTTACAAGATACAAGATTCCAACCTTTGGATCTCTGTGATGAGGGATCCATATATAGATGACTGTATGGGGGTGAGTCAGCTTCTGGGATTTTTATTAGTGTCCTCTCTCTAATAGTTCTTAATTCCACTTGGAGATTGATGATCTCTTACTCATCCCTGGGCGAATTCAGAGAGACAAGTGTCATAGGAGAAGTTTCTAGAAGATTCCATGATTATCCACCTTGCAAACTGTCTCTGCCATTTGTCTACTCTAACCCATCGCACCCTATAGAAGGGATTTCTAGTATGCATCGCACTTTTTACACTGAGCAGGTGAGATGCATCGCACCCTCTGCACTAGGCAGTCTGTACGGTCCAATTTTGACCAGTTCTAAGCAGTTTTCCATGGAGAACTTCTGTGAGATGATGTAATCAGCTGACCTTGTTCCTTTAGGGTGTGAAGCAACACTTTTAGGGACTTAGGAGCCCTTGGTTTATGGACATGTATGATTGGGGTTGCAGTGCCAAAAAATGTATATAACAGTTTCCCCCTAAAGCATGAGGTCATTAATCTTTTGATGTCGGGTCAAATGCTTTATCATGAGGATCTGAATTTTTTTCGAGCTAGAAGGCGACCTGTAATAAGATACAATACAATACATTATCTTCATGATCTAGCTGAGGTGGACATTCCCATGCTCAGCTTTATAAATTCATTTTCATGTACATAGGACAGACAACCGTGTATGTAGCAAACTGATGATTTAGACGGAGTCATCATCCTTTGATTCGGATGATCATCTGTTCGACAATGATGCGCATTTGATGTATTTATATTCCTAAATATATCACAGCCCGGATGGATGAAACTATATCTGTGGTCTTCAAACTCGTTCAATCTTCACTCAGAGTACAAGTCGATCCATGTGAAAGATGTTTTGGAGTCGAACATGGAAAGACATTGCCTGATTACCATCCAATGGTGTAAGCTGTTAACAGGCGCAAGAGGAATCACCAATAATGATGATGACTCTCAAGGTACAACAGTACAATTCACGTGGTGTGAAAAAGGGACTTGGTGTCGAACACCACGTAAAATCTTTCGGTTGAAGGCCATTGATGTAAACCTGTCACCGGAAGTGAGAAACTTTCCATTGAGGCATGCAAGCTTCAAAGTACTGAAAGGGTTGTTCCTAGGTCGACTTCTTGGATAATGAGCTGATGTCGACAAGAAGTGACCCGTCGTAGGAGGGCCTTAATGAATCCCACATCTACGACATGGAACGAAGCAAATGATTTTGGAGGTGAAACGATTTGATGATACAGGGTTCAAGGTGGCGGTCATGAAAGAATGGAAAGTGAATGTATTGCAACGGATGAGACACAGGTGAATTCTTTGGGCGACTTCTCTTGAAGATACCAGTGACACTGAAATGGATTGGTAGCGTTAACTCCAAAGATGGATGGTACAATGGACCAATGGCGATTTGATCGGTGAATGGAATAACCCAACCTGACTCGGACGTGGAGTGAAAGTGTCTTGTTCAAGAGTGACTTGCTACCAATAAATTTTGTTCAAGTTTTCTTCCCAATTTTCCCCAGTCATTGAGCACCAGTACTTCTTTATTTTTATCAAGCTTGAGGAGGATAACATATGCTTGTTCTATAATTTTCCCTTTGGGCGAACCCGTTGCTATGTTTTAACGAGCCTAGCAATGGTGAAACTCGTTCTCGTCCATTTGGACAAGTTTGTTGCTATTGATTTTAACGAGTTTAATGACAATGATAACTCGGTCCTTTTTCAATTTTAGGGAGCCTGAAAAGGGACTGAAAGGAAACTCCAATAATCCTTTTTTGTCATATAATCCCTTAAGTCTGAAAAAGTATAAAATAATATGAAAGGGATGAATTTTCGATAGTTTTAACGAGCCGAACAAGACAAGCGCTCGATATTTTTTTGTAATAATCCCTCAGGTCCAAAAAGATTAAAATCTAGAGGAGGGATAGCACTTCCGGTAGCTTTAACGAGCTGGAGAGGCCAATTGCTTGGCAATTTTTTCATATTTTATGAGTCAGATGAAAAGAGCTTAAAGGAGACTCGTTTTTTGAGGAACGAGTGATAATTTCGAGTAGCAGCTGATTCCAGGTAAGGTTTGGAATTTTCCAATCATAGCAGTGTCACAAGGATGGCTAACAGAATCACTCGTCGCAGATGTTCCTCAAAAAGGGTAAACAATCAAATGGAGGCATATGATCGGCTAAAACAAAGTGGAGGTGATGACGAGAACACAACCAAGGCTCAAAAGTTGATGATAATGCATTCACAATTGTTATTTACCATGGATTGGTTCATTTTTTAATGAGCTTAAACTCCGGGGAAAACATTTGCTCATTGCTTAGGTTTAATTTTTAACGAGCTTGAAATTCACATAAAAACTGCTCGTGCCAGTCATATAATAAGGATATCTCATCGATAGATTCCATTTTTTATGGAGCTTGCACCTTTTGAAGCTTTGCTCCGCTGCCTCTCACATGCAGGCTAGGAACGACAAACTACTGTCCTAAGGGTTAGTTAACTACTAAGGTCGGGTAGGAAAATTTTTCCTTTACTTTGCCAGTGCCATTTGGCCCCTGTGAAGATGAACGGTCGATTCGACCACTCACCCAACTTAAGCAATTGAAGTTAGCAGAACTATAGAGGTCGTTTTTCACTTGCGCACAAAAGGTTTGCATGCCCCCAGGCATAGCGAAATAGAGTTTCTAGGTTACCCTTCAATTTGCAGAGAAAACATTTGTTCTATCAGGAAAGGCCTACCTTCTAACAGAGGTATCTTATTCTGGTCTAATTCCTTCTTCCTATATGGACGGGTATCAGACTAGTCATATATTCTTCGCAGAAATCTACTCTATGCCTAGAGCTTTCCTGCCGGAACAAGCCAGGGTGCATGCCCCCCTGGGTTTCAGTCATGCCCTCCTGAATTACTCGCATTCTTTAGGTGGATGGACTGGAGATTGATGAGACATCCCTTGCATGAAAAGACCATTTAGGGATGGAATTTGACTATTAGTTATGTGTGAGCTAGGGAACGAAAGCTGGTCTACGAGCTGGACCACTTTGCCTTCATGTGGAAAACACATTACTCGAAAGAGTGAGGAGACAATAGCTCCCATGCAATAAATATAGTCACATCCAAGGAGTAGATTATAATCTAGAGGCCCTTGGACTACCATTACGTTCATATAAATGGTTTTCCTTCTCAACGTTATAGGCACATTGGGAAGGATCCCTAACAGTCGACTAGTTCCTTTGTCAAAGCCTGTCAAATTTCTCATCTCAAGCATAAGCGATGGTGAACCAAGCACTTTCCAAGAATTCGAGGAAAGGATACTCACAGAAGCCCCTTTATCTATAATGGTACCGACCATGACCATTCTGTAAGCTTATATAATGATTCGGAATGGTACACCAGCCAGTAAACGGGATCTGCATACTAGATTCCAATCGAAGGAAACGACTAGGTTGCTTGGAGGTGGGACCGAATAGATGACCGGATACGAATTTGATGAACTTCCTTCCCGTGGTAAAGGAACGGGTAGATTTCCCCCATGTTCATCGGAGTCTGTGTTTACGAAAAGAATTTGAATGGTGTTGTTCTCATTCTCTTCAGTGACAGTATCATTTGAAGATGGACCTTCTCAAGGCAAGACCAGATCAATTTCCGCCTCGACCTTTTGAATTTTGTCTGGTGTGGATTCAGAGGGTTTATCTTCAATGATAGATGCTTCAACCAATCATAATGGCGTGTCAGTCAGATTCTCAGCTAGTGATGGACTCGGCAAGAGTTTCTTATATCCAGGAGGAAGCCGTGGCGGTGAAGCAGGACGATTATCCAAATCTCTTTTAGCTTCGTCTAGGAAGGGACAATGGTGTATGACATTATCGCCTTCACGCAGTTTACAGGAAATTTACATTTCCTTTTTTGTCCAGATACTTCGCTTTCACTAGTTGACAGTGTAATTTCAACATGATCATCAGAGGTCGATGACACCGGATTTTGCAAATGAGGAGACCAGTCCCTTAAGATCTGAGGGATGCAAGGACAATCTCGATGATAGTGGTCTCCTTTGCAAATGACACATGGAGATTTAGGCTTGGATGGTGCAGTGTGTGGATTTTTGCTAGATGATGCACAGTTTCCCCTTTTTGCCTTTGGCTCCTTCTTCTTCTTTTCCTTCTTCTCCTTCCCCTTCTTCTCCTTCTTAGTTACCTAATTTTCAGCTTTACCAGCTTCATCAAGCGAAGAGGAAGGAGGAGAGGGAGAAACAGATGAAGTAGAAGGTTGGGGGTAACTCTAGTATCATCTAGTTGCTGATTTGATTGTTCAGAAATCATGGTGTTCTAAATGACAGAGGTAGAGAAGAGCCATATTGGCAAGCCAATTGTCAATCCTGGAAGTGACAATGTGGCCATATGAGGTGCACCATCATCTCTCCAAGAGGAGAAAGGACTAGGATTTCCTCCAAGGGGAAATCCTTGATTGGTGCACTCCATTTTTCTCAACCTAAGACCAATGTGGGAATAGTGATATTATTCCGATTAAAATAAATTTTAGACACTTTGACACAACTTTCTTTTTCAATTTTTAAGAGTTGAGAAAAAACAAAAGATGACTCTAGTCACCTTCGATTTTTAATGAGCCTGAAGTGACAAGTTATCAGATGGACATTTTCTTTTAAGGAGACTGAAAAGGAACGAAAGAGATTACTTTGGAAATCTAGACAGGGGGATTACCAAGCCAATCACAAAACTATAGAATACTTTTTATGGTACGACATTCAATCTTCCCGAATGTTGTGTTCAGTGCATTGTGATTGATAGGGCGGCAGACACGGCTTCCTAACGATAAAGGATATAGCCTATTGTAGTCTCCCAATATATACTCAATGGTACGTGGGAGCACAAGTCCGTACTGGCACTTGTCGTCTCAAAGAGGAGGAATCACCCAACCAACATTGAAAATGATAGTTACCAGGCTTTTTATGATGCTGGAATACATCTCTAGCCTAGACTTCTAAATGTTGTGCATTAGGTTCCAAAGCTTTTTTATGTTCATTGAATTTATTTTATAGTTGATCTTGCTTAAGAAATTTGCCTTTCAGGTTCACCACATGACATAGATATATAAATACTAAAATGCAATCTAAGATGATAAACAATCGTTTAATCTTCTTTTTGCAATGAAAATCCTAGCTACTAAGGAAAGAGAAATGAGATTATTTCAACATAGAGCATAGAGCACACACTAGATGCACTATCCTAAATCAAACAATCAAGCAGTCTAAATGAAAATGCACATGCATGTATTTGTTTTCAGCCTTCTTAATGTGTGAATGACAAGAAAAATGCTAAGTACAAATCTGAATTATCTTTTCAAAGCGACAGTGCTCAAAATTTTTCTTCAAAATACGAAAGGAAGATAATGACGACGCTTTGCGATTTTGAATTGAAAACTTCTTTCGACACTTGAAAAACCACTAATTCAAATCAAATACAAGAGTAACAGTATAATCGACCATCAAGAACAATAGGATTCTTTTCTTTGACTGGAAACGACACTTGTGACACTTCCAAATCAAAAGACGACAGTTTGATTATGCTACTTCTTTGTAAAAGAGAACTGTAAATGGCACACAATACACAAAAACATTCACAGTTCTTTGCACAATGGAGGCAGAATGATGGAAAGAAAGGGGGTTTCCACATTGTTATACTGATCACAGATAGCAAAACTCCTGAATAAAGCTGAAGAGAGTAAACAAAAAACCAAAATCTAGAAGCAGAAGAGGTCTTGTCAGATCAGCGCACCTGTAACACAGTGAAAGTGTGATGCAGTGCACCTATTGCACATGGGAGGTGCGATGCATCCAGATTCCCAAGAGGAGAATGTGCAATGGTCCAGGGACGAGACTTCAACTTGGTTTTGGTCACAATTTGCAGCTTAGTTCATGGATTTAGGCCGAGCAAGTGATGTTCAGTAAATATAAATCACAGTGGTTGATCTAATGAGGTTACTAGAGCTACCACTAGGGAAATTAGAATGTTTGCAAATTGATTGTTCAATTTATAAACAAAAGCTAGAGATAGACTGAAGCAGCATTGATCTACTTTGCACTTGCATAGCAAATGCAGTTTGAAGGCTAGCTGGCTTGACTTTAGGCTCCATCTGTAAGTTTATAAAACAAACAAATATAGACAAGCAAATAATCTATTCGTTCCCTAGCAGAGTCGCCATTTTGTTATCGGGAAATCTAGTGTCCACTCGAAGCTGCTAGTCCCACTAAGACGGGTAGCTATCTTAGAAACAAACAAACTACTTTTGCTTTCCTTTATGATAAGTAGATAAGAGGGGAACGAAGGACAACAACCTCAGTTTTGCGCTTGGTTCCTCTCCCTTCTGACAGATCTTTGCCGCTCATTCTTCGTTTACCCAACTTCAAAGAGCACCTGTGGAATCAAAGCAGCATAATACTATCGAAGAACAAAGATCTACAATCATAAACAATATAGGACCAGATATATATTGACCACACAAATGCATATATCATCAAACATACAAGAGTGTGGAGGAAAACTTGAATATTTTTATTAATATTAAGAATAGCAAAGAGGATTACAACCCATTGTTCTGATCCAGCATCATCCTCTTAGCATGAAAGCCCTTCTTCACCTCATTGAAAGCTTAGATCACCCAACACTATGATATTGCACCAAGAAACCAACAACACTTCCTTACAAGATACAAGATTCCAGCCTCTGGATCTCTGTGATGAGGGATCCATATATAGATGATTGTAGGGGGGTGAGTTAGTTTTTGGGATTTTGATTAGTGTCCTCTCTCTAATAGTTCTTAATTCCACTTGGAGATTGATGATCTCTTACTCATCCCTGGGCGAATTCAGAGAGGCAAGTTTCACATGAGAAGTTTTTGGAAGATTCCATGATCATCCACCTTGAAAACTGTCTCTGCCATTTGTCTACTCTCACCCATCGCACCCTACAGAAGGGCTTTCCAGTATGCATCGGACTTTTTACACTGAGCAGGTGAGACACATCGCACCCTCTGCACTGGGTAGTCTGTATGGTCCAGTTTTGACCAGTTCTAAGCAGTTTTCCATGGAGAAGTTCTGGGAGATGATGTAATCAACTGACCTTGTTCCTTTAGGGTGTGAAGCAACACTTTTAGGGACTTAGGAGCCCTTGGTTTATGGACATGTATGATTGGGGTTGCAGTGCCCAAAATTTTTTATAACAAAACCACAGCAGAGAAAAAGAAGAGGATAGAAACTAAAAAGAAGAAGCCTAAGATAGTGCAGAAAAAGGTTGCCACAAGAAAGGCAGAAACTCAACAAGCAGAGGAGAAAACAACACCAGAGACAGAAGAAAAAAATCAAAGACAACAAAAATAGGAAAAATAGTAGATGAAAAAAAAGAAGCACAACAAGAAGAAGTGTCTCATGAGACACTAGCAAGAGAAGCAACAAATGTTCTTGCTGCACTTAGTACTCCAAAAAAGCCTAAAGGGAAAAGGAAGAGACAACCATCTATGTACTTCAAGGCTCGAAAGAGCACCAAAATAAAGATGGGGAAGCCTCAGCCACCTTCAAAGGAGACTATCATCATTGAGGATGTCCCTACTGCAATAAAGCAGGAATCTCCCTCCAAAACCCCCATCACTTACGAAAGAGGGAGTCCTAAGACCTCTACTTGGAAAGAAAATATCAAACTAATGGAATCTAAAATAGTCCTACAGGAGGCACAGACCTCTCTACAGGAGACATTGGAAAAGTTCCAAGAGACCGAAAAACTTGAAAAGAAGGCAGAAGAACAGACCAAGGAGGAAGACAAGGCAAAAGAGATACCAGAGTTTGGACCTCAACCTAACTTAGGCTCCTACTACAACCTCCTGGAAGGGGGAAAAATCATCCCACAAAAGTTTGTAGTCCCTCTTTTCTTTGAGCTGGAAAAGGAAAGAGTCAGGGCCCATACATGGATGCAGATTGCAAAACCAAAAGGGGTGGAAGACATTAGGCACATGGAAAAAAAATTGTGGGAGATGGGCAAAGAATTGAGCATGGTCAAGCATACAGAAAGCATCAGAAGAGCTCAATTAGAGACAAAAAATGAAATGTTGAAGAAGCAGCTGCAAAAAAGGGAACCTCAAGGAGGAAATGAGCTGTCAATCTTAAAAAGACAGCAATGAGAAGAGGAACCCTAGGCAGATAGTGAAACACTATTAAGACAACAACATGAATAGGAATCCCAAGCAGAAAATGAAGTGTTTATCTTGAGAAGTTAGCTACAGGAAAAGGAAGCCCAATTAGCCTGCATGGCCAACTAGGCTATGGAGACATTACAGTGTAGGCAACTAGCCAAATAGTATGCAATGTACCTCAAGGATCAGTGGCTCCAATTTCATATCAAGACACTGGCCTAGAGGGGCACAATAAATTTTAAGGATTATGGCCAATTCATGCATTTATGTGATCACAGTTCAGTTGAGGACAAAGCGAAGCTACTAGAGTTTTACTTGCACAACATGGCACTTACTAACATGAAATTATGGGATCCAAATGCTGCATTGGGAGACTTGCAGCTGATGGCCATGGCATCTTGGATGAGCCATGAAGAGAAAAGGGCAGCAGAGATCCAGAAAATGATGGAAAAATAGTTGAATGAACCCTTGATGATTAGAGCAGAACCCTTGGCTCTCATCTATGCCCACCAACACCTTGCAGCTAATCCTCAAGTTGTCCCAGACTATGTTGATAAGCAGGCCTAGGCTATTTCTCATTTTGAGGACATGGAGAGATTGTTTGGTGATGGCTGCATTCATTCCTACATGAGAAGGTGGAATACATTATCACACAACCTACATATAAGGGTGTATCACTCCCTAAATAGGACGAGGGAAGCCATGAGGAGAGTGCCACTGTATAAGCACTCTATGCAAATTTTGAAGGCCAATTGGATTGGCCTCAAATTCAGTCCTCCACTGCTGCTAGGATTGCTGGAAGGAGTAAAAGAGGAGGAAGAACAGAAACAGTCGGAAGAGGTGGATAGGAAGGCAGGTTTCCATTATAAAGAGAAAGATATCACATTAGAGGCATGGGATGTCAGGGAATCTATCAGAGCCATCAAGGATGAAGAGTTAGACTAGTTTCTCAGAGGATGAGGAACCCATTCAGTAGGGGGGTGATGATGAGACCCAGAAATGGATAATTATATGGGCTCATTTTGCCTCTTAATTCAACCTAATCCACCATTCTCATTAGTTTATTTCATGTTTTTTAATATATTTATGCTAATAGAGTGAATTGGGTTAGTCATTTGTCTATGTAGTCTAATGTGTGCTTTATGCAATTTTTTTGGTCAACTTTGGACAAAGTCAAAGGATTTATGAGCAAATGGCAGCCAAAACTCGAGGAAAATAGGGAAGAGGATTTGTAGGGGGGTGTCTCCTTCATTTATGACCCCATTCCTCTAATCTTCCATCAGTAACTCAGAGCACAAAGGTCCACATTGATGCATCCAAGGGACAACCGAGCAAGTAAAGAAGGACTACTGTTTATCTCCAGTTCTGGAAGCCGAGTTCCTTGATTTTAGGAGGAATGTTGGAGGACTCCCTTTTCATAAATAAGGGGGCTTAGAGCCTCAGTAGTTTATTCAATCATTATTATAATTTTCGCACTTTTGTGTAGCACTTGTTCAACTTATTTTCGAGTTCCTTTTTTTTAGAACAGTTCATGTAATGTGACTATTATTTTTGATAATGAAGATGAAATAGTTTTTGAGCCAGCACTAATATCTTTCAGAGGGTTGAAGCTCTTGGGTTAGGGCTCAACCCAAGCTACCCAACATCTCCTACTTTGTACTTATATGTTTTTTCTTCAGTTCATGAGTTAATTTCTGTTGCATAGATTCATTTTAGCTTGTTAGGGTAGGTTGCTTTTGATGGTTTGCATAGTTGTTTATGTTTCAGTTGCTTAAGTAGGTTACTGTAGTGACATAATAAGATTCGAAAATGCCAAAAATAGGCCATAATCTCCTTTCTCCCTTTATGGGACTTTGATTTGAGGTCAAGGCACTCGTGCTGCCACCAAAACATAGTTTTTCTCTTTCATGCAACTGCTAGTGTGATGACTTGATTTAGAAAGATTGATATGTTGATTCAGATTTAGTTGCCTTGATAATTTCTTATTCTTTTCCAATAGATCTCTTTGCATGCTTTTCTGTTCAATGGTTACTGTTCAACATTTTCTGTTTGTAGGTCAGAAATTAGGTCAAGCTAGAGAAATTTTTGTTTTCATAGTATAGTTAGTTCTTTTGTTGATTAGTTTTTGTAAGTAGATGTCTAGATCTCTTGCAGGACACCTCAAATCACCATACATCCATAAAACATCCAGCACTAGCTCACTTCTCATAGATTTCCCAAGTCATTCACAATATTTCACCAATCTGCTCTAATTTCTATGTTTTTCTCCATAAGCTTTCCTCTCGCCATTTCAACAAATCCAACCATCATGTTCATTCTTGATCTTCCTGGACAAGTTCTAGGCACCTCAAGACCTTCATCTAGCCTTCAATTACCCTTTTCCATCATTTTTTTACCTTCAAAACTCCAAAAATATCTCTCGGCCTCCTCCTGTAGATTCTCCTGTAGATCCCTTGCAGCCTCCTGTAGAATTTATTGTAAGTGGTTTTTCAAAATCCGATTGCGATGGAAGTCTTTAGAAGGGTACTAGGGGCTTCTTAGTACCTCTCCACACCTTCCTCAACCTCTGCAAAAGCCAAATCCATCTTCCTTCGCCACCAAACCTCTGCACAATCATAACCAGATAAATCACAAGCATAATAATTTCACATAAAAACACTCAAAATCATAAAAAGATGTTTTCTTCTCATTATTTTCAGAAGTAGCTTGAATAAATGAAATTTACCTTTTCAGTAGTCCATGACACTCATTTCATGAATTTTCTTCTCGTTTCCTGCAAAAGTAGGGTTAGTGGGTAAATTAGGGTTTGCTAGGGTTTGTGTTACATTTCAATCTTCTCACTCTTTCTACAAGTAGAATAGCCTCTTTAGAGTTAGTTTTCTTTCATCACGGTTAAAAACTTCTTCTGATAAATCATAGAAGTTTGCTTAAGCTCCTAGTGATCTTGCGCCAGCTGACCAAGTGACAGCCTGCAGTAAGAGCTAGTACTTGTGCATATAGCATTGTCTCTTCCAAGTTTGTTATGAACTATCGGGTTGATAAAAGTAAAGTAGGGAGCCATAGGAATTGCAACTTTATTGCTACAACACTGGTTCTCACCACTAATTTGGGGGCTTGATGAAAAACCGAAGGTTTGATGCACTCTTAGGAAAAACCGAAGATGGTTTTTGTGTAAAATAATGTTTTAATGCTTCAAAATTATTTAAAATTCACCCAAGTTGCATGAGTGGGTTTTGATAACACTCAAACTAGCAGGGGGCATAAGAGTGATTCCTAAATGGAAATCACTAGATCAAAGGGGAACGATGGAGTCTTAGCCCACTGTCACCTTAGCTAAGACTCCCTAATCTTTATGGAGTTTCACCGATGGGAGGAGATTTGGTATATAGGAGGTCACTTGTGAAGGATGAATCAACCAATGGATATGAAGCGGCCTTTATAATCCTTTTCATATAATGGATTTCAAGAATAGAGCTTTCTTTCTTATCAAGCAAGGTACAAAAATTTCTAGGAGAAGGAGGTGAGGACTTGAGGGTTAGGTTTAGAGGAATATGTGTTATGAAGGAGTTTCCCAACCATAAAATCATTATTGAACTTGACTTCCTAATTTGTTCATGAATATTTGACATTCCAAAGGTGCGGGACCACACATGACCAAGTGGACCAAACCTAGGTTAAAGGGGAAGAATTTAGAAACCAATGATGTTATTAATGCAAACAAGGAAGGGGGAAGAATCAAAGTGAGACTTTTCACTTAAAGGTGTCAAATTGATCCTATGAGGCACTAGACTTAGGGATGTTAGGGAAAAGTTTGATCTTGGAGCTAGAGCTTGGGTTATCTCACAACTCCACCATCATAAGGGCTTTAGAATTGGATGAGGCTTTGATGACACACCAATGTAGGAGAAGCTAGGAGATCAAAATTTTTGGAGTGCTACTTTTTTGGGAAAGTGATGCCCTAGGTGATCCAAATTGGCTAGACCTAGAAGAAGGTGAAAAAGAGTTTATTTTTGAGTGACCACCTCTTGGTAGATCAGTAAATTATCCTTGGGACAATGGAGTCTAGGATAAATATGAATGAGAACCCTGTTTCTTGATCAAGGAGGCCTTAAGACTAGTTCACTTGTCTTCTAAGGCAAAGAGAAGCAACCATACAACTTTATACTTTGACTTTGCAAAGGGTGATGAATTATGAAGATTAATTCATTAATAGAATTATTCCTAGGAAATTTGATCCAAATTTACATGGCCCATACATTTAGAGATGTTATATAGAGACAAAATTCCATAATTTAAGCAATAAATGCATGCAACAATTAGCCCTAAAAATAACAAAATTCCCAATCCAATGTATATGAAAAAGTAAAATAAGAATAGAATTAAAATAATTTACTTACATCTAATAGAACATATCCAACCATCAAAAAATTTACCATAGAGCAGCTCCAAGATATGATAAACCAAATCCAAACATCAAAATTCATCCATAAAGCTCTTATTCATCTAACAAGAAAAAGTGTGAAATTCTCTAAAGAGAAGAGAGATTCAATCCAAAGTGATGATGATAAAATGAACTCATCTCACTTGTATTTATGCCCTAATGATGAGTTTGAATTAGTCTCCTAGGCCTACATAAGCCCCAAAATAAAATAATGTGCCAATAATCTAACTTTTGGTGACAAGCCCACCAAACTAGCTCACAAATGCAATATTTAGCCTCTTAAGAGGTCAAATGATAAATAATACATGTTGTAGGGCCCTCCAAGAGGCCATGAAGAGATCCTTATGTGCCATAATGAATAATAGGACCCTCAAAAGTGATTGATAAGGGGTTGACCCTTTGTTCTCCAAACAATAAATTTGTGGTGCTCCCAATGGGTGTGGGGGCACAATAATAACCTCATGGGTCTCCAAATGAGTCGGAGATGCCTGTAGATCATCTGCAAGGGCTCTGATGATGGTGTAGGTGATACCACATCATCCTACAAGACCTGTGTCAGCTTCCAAGTGCTTGTTATGTGTGTGTGGCTGGATGGGCAAAGGTGAACAAGGTGTATCTTCCTCGTCCAATAGGTGAATCTTGAACAATCTTTGAACATCCTTGGGGATCCATGGAGTGTTCTCTACTATTGTGGAGGCCAATGACTCTCAACGCACACCCAACACATGCCAATGTAGCCTTTTTGAGGGTTAGGACCTTGTATAGGGAGACCAAACCCTAGATGGAGACCATCTACAATCCTACATAAGGTCCATGTTTAGCCAATTTAAGTTCTTTAAATTGTTAATCATAAATTATCAACTGGGTTAGTAGACTGATGAATTATAGGTGCACAATATGTGCTAGAAGTTATTCAATATGTCATTATGTATTTGTTAGGATCTAAACTTAAGATGAATATGGAGGTGGTGTTTGTTAATTATATTAGTGTCACAATCCTTAAAGTTGTTATCTAATTTTTTAGGATTTATTCTCTATCTAATTAGTTTATGGATGATATGAGAATGATCCTACTTGTATTATATTGTTTTGGGATTTTTGGTTTTGAATATTTATGCTGCAACTTCTAATTCACTAAGTTAAAAAAGAAATATATTCTATCAATTATGAAGAAATATTGTCTGAACTTAATTGTTTAGGAGAAAACTCTCACACTTTCACTTATTAAATTTTCATTCAAACAAGATATTTCAAACAACATCTATACTATGAAGTAAACACACTTGAACTATGCTAGATAATAAGAAAATGAAGTAACCATGTTGTACTAGGTATAAAGAAATTCAAAAAACAGACTAAACTAGGTATGAAGCAGATGAAAGTACTTATGCAAATAACAAGTCATTGGCGAATTCATTATGTTGCATTTCCACACAAAACAGAGTATTCAAGGAATGAAAAGAAATCAAATTGCAATTGGTTAAGACCTGTCACTGTTCGTAGGGGCCCTCCACAGTTCAATTCATAATCTCCAATCAATGCAACACATACACAGAAACCCAATTCTATTACTAGCAAACGAAATTCACAAACTGTTTCAAAATTACATCATCCGACTCGCACCAAATCACAGTGTGGCCATAAGTTTTATAACAGGTCTCTAGCATAGCAATATGAGTAATTTAAGCCTAATATCTTTATCTTAGCTAACCTATCTTGCTAAACCTTCGATTTTCTATTTTGAAAGAAAATCGATAAGATTTCGATTGAACTTAGATTTTGTTTCGACGATAATCCTGCAGTTGATTTGGGGTTTGAACGTGATCTCCTGCACTAATCTTAATGAATAGTTTCAATGGTATAGGAAGGGATCCATGAGGAAACCATTCTCTATCCATCTACATCATTCGCTACAGATATGGAGCCTCTGAACCTTGCAAACAATGGAGAGAAATATAGAAATATGGATTAGCTGCGAAAACAGACCGATTCGGTAGCCAATTGCATTCTTTAACAAAAAAATAGGATATAAAGTCAAACATGAATAAGAAGACATATTATTTCATACCTTCATCAAAACCTAGTGGATATGGCTTTATTTAGGTGGTAAATATATAGGAAAAGAGACGAATATTAGACAAAAAGGGATGTCATTGTAATACAATCTTCGGACTCTACATTCCCCCTAGACTGGAGATTTTGTATGTCCTAATACACTTCTTCCTTGTCAGTCACTTGTGCCTCCTGCTTATCACCTCCAAGTTTCATTGTTTTCTTCTTTTTGGCAGTTATTGGAATTCTAGGTTTTCTCATGAGAATTTTGTATTTTAAGCTAATAATCTCTTTTTGCATAATTTTGTTTTCCTTCTTCAAATTTTTCTTTCCTTATACCACAAGCTCAGATGAAGGATGAGATTATCACTTTTTGCAATATGGATCTCACTTTGTGTCTTCAATGCTTGATTCTCATTCTTGAGATATCGGTTCAACTTTTCTAATTCAAAGATCTCCTTCTTTAAGATGTTTGAGGCTGATTGTTCATTTACCTAGTTGCTCCCTTCTCTAGGACTCTGAATTATTTCTTTGGTTGTTGTCTCTTTCCTTTCCAATGAATCTATATAGTGATATATTTCCTTTTGAATAGGATCAATACCTAGACTATGCACTGGGCTTCTTAGAGGTTAGATGTAAGGTTGTGGCGATACTATCGGTGATGATCTCGGTGACCCTTTTAGAGAACTCCCAGGGTTTTCAATTGGCACATCCTCTGTTGGTTCGCTCTCTGTTGGTTCATTCTCTGTTGGCTCATTTTTTATTGACTCATTTCCCTCAAGGTCAATGTACTCTTTAACTTTTGAGATTTTTAGTGGGACTATGCTTAGCCTTGTACTCATCCTCAATCCTGAGGTTTGTATTTTCTGTACTTTCCTTCTTTTAGTCTTTGATTTTTCTTCTTGAGGAGGTGTCTTAGTTTGTGAGAATTCTTCTTTACTTTTGTTGCTTTCTTTCTTCTAAGGTTTCCCCTCTTCATTTTCTGCAAAATCTTCACTATAGGCAGCTCTTCTTCTAATAATTCTGTCTGAGTCTAAGGTGCCTACTCCTTTATTACTTCTATGGTTCTTTTTCTTCCTCTTGGGGCCCTGCTGTTGCTTGCTTTTTCTGGGGATTTTTCTTCAAATTGGTTCCTCACTAGGAAACTCTCCCAGTTATCCCCTATACTTTGGAGATGAAATTCGACCAAGATTTTGATTAAGTTGTGATGATACATGGTGTTTTCTATAAACTGAATTATTTTTTGAACGTTTGTAGACATTTTCTTGATACTATGTAAGAGAAAATAAGGGAGATTCATATGATGATCTTCAAGAAAATGCATCATCATCCTAACAGGATAAAAATACATTTGCCCAAACCTACCCTCACAAGTGGCAAACTTTTGAAGCACAAGTAATAAGTTTCTCCATTTATTCTTAAGATATGTGCTGGGAATACCTTTCTTGTAGACAGTAGTGTCCATGTTTGGATTTTTGAGGAAGACCTTCCAATCCTTGCCATCAATTCCCCTGTTCTTAAACCATATTTCCCCACTCCTTGGTAGCTCAGTAGCCTCCATGACCATGGACTCTGTTATGGTGAGCTTAATGTCCCCTATTTCAGCTTCAGTCCCATCAAATGAGCATGCAAATGTCTGGGTTACTTCCTTGTGAAAGCCATTGAATTTTTCAATGAACTGCAACCATTTTCTCTTTTGTAGCACCTCCTTAGTCTGTGGGTACCCCTCCAAGAATTGCTTCCCTGCTAGCTCAGTTCAAACAATTATCCCCATTTTGAAGTATGCTTTGCCTCGAAGATGGGTTACCTTGACAAGAAAATGGAGCTGGTAGGGTTTGCTAAGTGGCGGAAAGATGGAGTAGCTATGAAAGTTTAGAGGAATGTAAGAATAGGGAAGAATAGGTGAATTATCATAAGGGTTATAGGAATGAATCCAACCGTTAGGCACATTTAAACTGATGATTTGGTAATTACTTCGGTGGATTTGGAATGGGGATATGACATGACTTTTTAAATGGTGGCATATGATATTTTGTTAGGCGGCTATCACCTTTAGGCTATAATGATTGCATTTTAATTTCTGGTAGTACTATGTCTTCTTAATCATATATACAATATAACCTTCCCTATTGTTAAATTAAGGTAGCATGTACCTTTGATCTACTTTTGCTAACCTTATTTGTTGTCCTTTGATCTCCTGTAGGTACTTTGATCTATCAGCTATCCTTTAATCCAAATCACCAAGTGTCCTTGTAGGCTTCAAAAATTTATTAAGCTGTGAAAACTTGTCTCAGCTACAAAAACTTGTCCGAGCTACAGAAAATAACTGATTCTGCAGCTAAGAAAAAGAAAATTTTGGTAAATGAACTTTATTATTCTTTTTGAAAAGAAAATTTGAAGTGCCAACAAATTTGTTTTCACTTTAAATTTTCTGTATAAACATGTTGGTTTTCATGTTTATACATTTTTTTTAAACTATTACACACACACACACACATATGTATAGATATATAGTTTATTTATTTTTATCTTTACATTTTTCCTTTTTTTTATCTTTTTCTTTTTTTAAAAATAAAACTAAATAAAAATTTCTAAGGTGGAAAAGAAGAAGAATTCTTCTTGACCATATTCAGTTATGAATTATCTTGAAACATTTTAACAAATTCCTCTTTTGTTACTGGCTTCTGGTAAAGCCTGAGTTGATTTCCATTTACTAATAGAGGAGTTTTCTCTTAATTAATAGTCTTGATTCTAATTGCACCATTGTCAAAGACATTTTCAACTTCATAAGGTCCAAGCCAATGGGTTTGGAATTTTCCTTGAAATCTTTTTAATTTTGAATCAAAGAGAAATGCTCAATCTCCCGGATGAAATTTCCTTTCTTTAATGTACTTATCATTCCATCTTGACCTCTGTTGTTGAACTAGGCTAGTTCTCTGGAACGATTCTTACTAATTTCATAGAGCTCATTTAGTTGCGTCATCCTTTATTTCTAGGCTTATGAAAATTCAAGATATAACTGGACTGTTGTCTTATAGGTCTGGATCTGGAACTCTATTGGAAGTAAGACTTTCTTCCCATAAACAATTTCATAGGGAGTATGGCTTGTAGTATTTCTCCATGTAGTTTTGTAGGCCCATAAATCTTCTAGAAGTTTTTCCACCCAATTCTTCCTGTGTAGATGTACAGTCTTGGTAAGGATAGCTTCAATCACCTTATTTGTGGACTCAACTTGTCCATTGGCTTGTGGATGGTATGGAGTGGACTGTTGGGCATGGAATCCCCCACATCATGTTTTGGGGCTCAAAACCCATGTTTTGGTCGAATGTATTGTATGGCTCCACAAATTGCGGGAACAGAGTGCTAAGTATAGGTTAAGTCATAGGGATGTTTGCCCTAAAGTATTTTAGTGTAATGTAAAATCATGTCGACCTACCCATGGTCTATGGACCATGGGATTGTATAAATAGAGCAAGGCTCTAAGTTGTAAAGATAACGAATTGGAGAGATGAATACGCATGGTTCAAGCATAGAGTAAGAGTCGAAGTGTATTAGGTCATAGTAGTAGGAAGAGGCTCTACAGCTGAGTGCACAAAGGCTTAGTAGAGTCCACAGTTGAGTTCACAGACCCCTACAGCTGAGTGCGTAGGGCAGTATCGAGTCTGTAATCTTGATTGAAGAATAATAAAGAGAAGTTAATTCCTATTTCTGGGTATCTGCTTGTGCATTGCCTTCTTTATATTTATATTGTTTTATTGATTGTGTGCACTGATATGATTGCTGGATATGCTGTAATAATCACTAGTATTACACAAATAAGTTAAGTAATCGGGTAATAACAGATCAAATAGCAAAGAACTTGGGTATAATCTGGGTTGCGCCCCAAGTAGGGTTGCGCAGAAGCAACATCACAGGTTGTGAAGGAATAACAAGTGCGCGTAGCGATATGTGCACAGGGTCAAACCTCGGACCTCCAAAAGCTCATCAGACATCCCTAGGGTGTGGAAACCTAGTTCTAGCACCCTCCCATACTACTTCGGGTGAGACCTCATTCCGCGCTCCACGGACTGTTGCCGAAAGGGCCAGTAGTACCAGGATTTTCTTGGCTAAATCACCTCTGAACTTGGGTCAAGCCCATACAAGCCAACAAATGGTTATGTTGCCGAGACTGAGATCTGCATAAGGGATGTCTGATGTCATGCCACTGGAATCCAACAAAGAAAGAAATTGAAGAGTGGTTGGACAAGAAGATTCACGAGTTCGTGACGCAGGAAAACAGAACTCCACGAGTATCTAAGGAACAGTGGTTGGAGCACTACTTGTATACGGAAATCCATGAAATTTTCTTTGCATCATTTCCTTCTGAGCTGTATGAGTGGATCGCAAAGTTAGCAAATAGCCAGGGAAGGTGTAGGCTCGAAAAACCAATAGTGTGGACTTCGGAATTAGTGTGCAGACTAGAAGCGTTAGGAGATAAGATCGCGTGAGTTGTGGACCATTGGACTGACTGAATAATAGGAGGATTTTTCACTGAGTTTTTAGTAGACATGATCGTTAGCTATAGTGAGGCAGAGCGACGTTTCCTCAAGGGACCGCAAAGTAAGTATATTAAATATTTGAACACTTGGATTAAGATGTTATTGTGTGAAAAACGGGTTATGCGAATAAATTAATGTTTGGAGCTACATGAAGTGGGAATATCTACAAAAGTGTAGATAGTGAAGAATTAGAAACCAATCCCTTAATTTCATCCTCACTAGAAAGCGAAGAAGATCTTGTGAAAGTTTCTTCGAGAAGTGCGGTCATTTTAATAAGGCAGTGAATTCTGCGTTTACCACCTCCACCCACACCTCCACCCATCTCACCCTCCTCACCTCCATCTCCACCCACCCCACCTCCGCCACCACCACAGTTCATTATGGCGAGTGCGATCAAACTACCAGTATTCAAAGGAGTGGGGAATGAAGATCTGGACCAATTCTGGTTTGTGGTAAGAGAAGTATGCGAAGCACAAGACGTCGTGGATGACAATATTAAGAAGGCTACACTGGTGAGTGCACAGCAAGATCGTGAATTAACATGGTATATCAAGCATTCTAATAACCACCCAAATGTAGGAATCGTAGAAATATAGGCCATGCTGAACAGGGAATTTAGCAGGCCAAAGTCAGAGACACAATCAATCATCGAGTTTAAGGAGATCACAATGCTCCCAGGTGAGACCCCCTAGGATTTGGACCAAAGGCTGAAGAGTATGATTCACAAAGCCAATATGACATTGACAGATGGACCTCATCGTGCATGGTTTGTAGCATCACTGACACCACACTTAAGGACGGCGCTGTCACAGCAAAAACTTTCCACCCATGCTGAAGCTTTAGAAATGGAGATGAGATTTCATGAGACCCCTATACAAGACCTTGGTTTAGGAGTCCAACAAATCCATGTGCAAATGCAAAATCTGTCTGGAAATGTAAAGTTTGAAATAGGATAGGACACCTCGGCCGGAGGTGCACAAGGAGGTATGGTGCATAAAATGCAAAGGCCAAGGGCACGCCAAGGACCACTGTCCAATGTTTGCAAACTACTTGGTAGGAGGAGGGCTGATGCCGTTAAGACTTGAGGCACAGGCAGGGCCGAGCACAGTGCCTACATTATGGTGTGTGATTTATCAGATAGAAGGAAAACACACTAAGAATAATTGTCATCTATTGCAGAAGTATACGCAGACATCCCAACAATTGTTTTGTAATTTCTGCAAGTCGGTAGGCCATGATGAAAGCACCTACCGAAGCTACGAACTAATGATGGATCAGACTCCTGGCTACAGGGTGTACACCGAAAGGTGAGCCCTCGACCCAAATACAGGGATGGAACACGCTAGATTTCAAGGGCACAGTCGAGGTCGAGGCATAATGGGACCAAGAAGGGGTCACAGACAACTAATTTGTTTCAATTGCAGAGGGCCAAGGCATTATGCTTGCAATTGTACAAACCCGACAAGGACATCATGTTGGTATTATACTCAGTTTGATCATGAGGTAGAAGACTGCCCTTCACTGATAGCGAGGATGCATGAAAAATGGGTGCTCTAGCCCCCTCCAACTCAAAATTTGCAGATGATGAGGTTTGAGCCATGCAAAGAAGACCCAAATGTAAACATGATGCTCAGAAGCAGTATGACCATGGGCAATGATAAAGTGAAGTAGCCAAAAGTAAGTGTGTGGGTTCACAAGGCTCCTACAAAGGAATCCAAATTTGATTTAGAATGCGCAAAGGAAGCATTCATGGAAGCTAAGAAGAGCTTCAAGGAGGCATC
>APFE031477989.1:49448-84503 GCA_000404065.3 Pinus taeda | reverse complement strand
CAGATACTATAGGAAGTTCATCAAAAGTTATGCCCAAATAATCGTGCTGATGGAAAAGCTATTGAAAGAAGATGTTACATATTGCTGGAATGATGATTGCATGAAGAGTTTGGATGTCCTAAAGGGGAAACTAGTGTCTGCTCCAATCCTGGTCTCCCAAAATGGGATGTGGAATTTCATGTACATGTTGATGTGTCATGTATCGTGCTGGGAGCTATACTCACACAGGATGGCGCGAAGGGTGTGTATCACCCATCGCGTTTTTGAGTCGAAGATTGTCCAAAGAAGAAAAGAACTACTCTACCACCAAGTACGAGGGGTTGGCAATGGTGTATGTGCTCCAAAAATACCAACAATATTTACTTAGGGGACATTTCAAGATGTATACCGACCATTCCGCATTGAAATACTTGGTGAATAAGCTTGTGTTGAGGGGCACATATGTAGATGGTTCTTACTATTTCAAGAATATGATTTTGAGGTCATAGTCAAGCCAGGAAGCCAAAACGCAGGGCCGTATCACTTGTCACGAATTGAGATGGGTGAGGAACCCATGAATTTGGAGCGACTAACTGATGCACAACTCTTTGCAGTGCATGTCGCGGATGGACACTTCGAAGATATAATCCATTTTCTAACAACAGGCACTATGCCGAAGGAATACTCAGTCAAAAAAAGAAGTAATTGGGGTGTGTGCGGTGAACTTTTCTGTCATCGCATGACACCTCTACAAGATGGGCAACAATGAGATATTGAGAAGATATGTACCTGAATTTGAACAAGGTCAGATCCTTGCAGAAGCACATGGGGGCACTGCAGGAGGACACTATGTAGAACACGTGACCACACAAAAGATTATTTGCGTAGGGTTATGGTGGATGACCCTACACCAAGATTCAAAAGTGCACTATAAGGCCTGCAATATATGTCAAAGGACTGGAAAACCATCACGAAGGGACGAGATGCCACTAAATCCCCAAATGACACTACAACCTTTTGAAAAATGGGCAATCAACTTTGTGGGCCCAATCAAACCTCAAGGAAAGACGGGTGCGTGCTAGATCATCACCACGACGGAGTACCTAACATGATGGGCGGAAGCGCAGCCAGTCAAGGACTGCACGACCACTACGACTACGAAGGTTTTGTTCGAAAACATGTTGACACGATTTGGCTGTCTGAAAATCTTAATGAGTGATCGTGAAACAAATTTCCTTAATGAAATCATCAGCCCGCTCATATAAGAGTTCAAGGTGTATCTTCATAAAATTACACCATACCACCCACAAGTCAATGGGACAATAGAGGCATTCAACAAAATACTGGAGACGTCATTGACTAAAGTATGCAACATGTAGTGAAACAACTGGGACTTGTGTGTACCTCCCATATTATGGGCGTACAAGAAAATGTGCAAGAAATTGATGGGACAAACACTTTTTCGGTTAGTCTATGGCACAGAAACTATCATGCCGATGGAATATATCGTACCTAGTCTACGAATAGTAGCGCTCACAAGCATGATGGACCGTGAAGCTCTGGAAGAAAGGATGGCACAATTAGAAGAACTTGAGGAAGAATGGTTTCTGGTTGGATTTCATCAGCAGGTACAAAATCAGTGTGAAAATTCCTAGCACGACCGCCATGTCAAGTTGCACACCTTCAAGGTAAACGACTTAGTATTGCTATATGTTAGTAAGTTTGAAAAATTTCTGGGAAAATTTAGAATGCACTGGCTAGGACCATATGTTGTAAAGGAGGTCACAGACGGAGGTGTGTTTTAGCTAGTCAAACTAAATGGAGAACCCTTCCCAGGAAAAGTAAATGGTAGTCGCTTGAAAACCTACACGGGTGGACTGAATCTCTAACTAATTGGCCAAAGCACATCCTTCACGACCCGAGGAGTCGGACAAGGGTGCGAGACTATAAACACATGCACCAGATGTTAGTACCAAGGTAAGGCCATGATTCAAACACAGATGATTTAGAAGCAAGAATGCAGCAAGTCCAACAAACCACAGAACAGTGCGTCGTAGACCTCTGAGCAGTACGGGACCAATTGGAGGGGCTTCATGCCAAGATTGCCACACCAACAGAGTGACTCAGGACGAGTCACGATGATTGTGTTAGGGGCTTGTTGGGCATGGAATCCCCCCACAACATGTTTTTGGGCTCAAAGCTCAAGTTTTGGTCAAATGTATTGTATGACTCCGCGAATTGTGCGCGTGGAGCGCGAAGTATAGGTTAAGTTATAGGGTTGTCCACCCTACAGTATTGTAATGTAATGTAAAGTCATGCCGGCCTACTCATGGTCCATGGACCATGGGATTTTACAAATAGAGTGAGGCTCTAATTTGTAAAGATAGTGAATTGGAGAGATGAATACGCATGGTTCAAGCATAGAGTAAGAGTCTAAGTGTATTGGTTTGTAGTAGTAGGAAGAGGCTCTACAGTTGAGTGTGCAGAGGCCTAGTAGAGTCCACAGTTGAGTGCGTGGACCCTTGTAGCTAAGTTCATAGGGCAGTGTCGAGTCTATAATCTTGATCGAAGAATAATAAAGAGAAGTTGATTCCTATTTCTGGGCATCTTCTTGTGCATTGGCTTCTTTACATTTATATTGTTTTATTTATCGTGCACACTAATATGATTGTTGGATATGTTGTAATAATCACTAGTCTTACATAAATAAGTTAAGTAATCGGGTGATAATAGATCAAATAGCAAGGAACTTGGGTATAATCTGGGTTGTGCCTCGAGTAGGGCTGCGTGGAAGCAACATCAAAAGTTGCAAAGGAATAACAAATTCTCAGAGCGACATGCACGCAGGGTCAAACTGCAAACCTCCAGAAGCTTATCGGACATTCCCAGGGTGTGGAAACCTAGTTCTAGCAACCTCCCATAATACTTTGGGTGAGACCTCAATCCGTGCTCCACAGACTGTTAACGAAAGGGCGAGTAGTACTGGGATTTTCTTGGCTAAATCACCTTTGAACTTGGGTCAGGCCCATACAAGCCAACATGGACTTTTTATCTTTTATTTTGTATTGGTCCACAAGCTTTTGCACTAGTATGAATGTGAACTGTGTTCCCTAGTTTGTTACAATTTCTCTTGGGACACCAAAACAAGTAAAAATATCCTCAAAAATAAATGAAACTATAGCATTTTCAGTAGAAAAAGGAAGTGCTTTAGCCTCTACCCATTTAGTGACATAATCAATACATACCATAATATACTTCTTTTTCTTTGAAGGTGGGCTGATTGGTCCAACAAAATCTAGTGCCCACTTTTCAAATGGTTCAATGAATGCCTGTGGTTGCAGTGGCATTCCATTTGAAAGAGTAGGTTTGCCCATTCTCTAACAATTGTCGTATCTATTAACGTATTCCTTAGTGTCCCTGAAAATGGAAGGCCAATAATATCCTAAAAGCAAGATTTTGTAAGAAGTTCTTTTGTCAGAAAATGTCCTCCACATGGCTCATCATGACAAGCTTTAAGTATTTCTAGTATTTTGTCCTCTTGAACGCATCTTTTGATGATGAGATATGGTCTTGTCTTGTATAATTATTCATTTATCCATGAATAAGATGTGCTATTGTGGACTATTCTTCTCTTTTCTCTAGGAGAAAAATGAAATGGAATTTTTCCTGTGGCCAAATAGTCAGCAATATTTTCATACTAAGGTGATTTAGTAGACACTGCAAAAAGATATTCATCAGGAAATTTATCTTCTATAGGTTGATCATTATTTTCATTTTATATTCTAGATAGAAAATCAGCAATTGTGCTTTGTTTTCCTGGCCTATGTAGAATGGTTATGTTGAATTCTTGTAAAAATAGGAGCCATATAGTTATTCTTCCATTAGTGACTGGTTTATTCATTAGGTATCTAATGGCAGAATGGTCTGTGTGAAGAAAAGTTTCATTGCCAGTTATATAATGTATGATGTTATTAATGGCATGAACTACAACTAATAACTCCTTTTCAGTGATAGTATAATTTAACTCTGCAGGGGTTAAATTTTTACTAGTATAATAAATTGCATAAGGAGTGAGATATTTTTGTCCTAATGCAACTCCTAAGGCTGAATTTGAAGCATCTGTTGAGATATGGAAAGGAAACTTCTAATTAGGTCCTTTTAAGGTAGGTTCTTTAGAAATTATCTTTTTCAAAGTTTCAAAGGCAACATGACATTCAGAATCCCAATTGATTTCACAGTCTTTGGTAAGAAATTTAAAGAGCGGGGATGCAATTTTTGCGAAGTTTTCTATGAACCTCCTATAATATCTAGTAAAACCGAGAAAACTTCTAACATCTTGTTGAAAATTTGGCACTAACAACTTAGAAATGAATTCAACGTTGGATGGGTCTACCTTAATTCCATCTCTGGAAACATTGTTATGCTCTTGACCTGCGAGAAGATACCAAAATACCAAATATGCGAAGAAATATAGCTAGAACACAGAACAATAAGAAATAACAACAAGTATTTTATTAATTAGAAGGGAAAGCAATGTTCACTTGCCTCTTCGAAGGGGCAACCTCCAATAGAGCTAGGCTCAATTACAAAATAAGACATGATGCTCCTCGAGGGGAGTCTCTATCCTTTATATAGGATTCATACATGCAATACCATTGTTCTTATTAATACCATATATCTAATACCATGGCCCATTTGCAACTAACTATGGTCCCTTCTTTAAATGCGGGTCAACCACTTACAATTATTAATATGGGCTTTATTAACTCTTTACTTAACTATAACTATGACTCGACCCTATTACATAAATAAGGGGGTTAGGATTGGACCCTAACATGCCCTCCCCCATAAGAATAACCTTGTCTTCAAGGTTGAAACTGCGGAAACTACTGAAGGACAGTGGCTGGTTCCCAGGTCACATATTCTAAAGAGGTTTCTTTCCACTTGATGAGGACTTCCTCGATCATGCGGCTGCACAAGTGTTGTTCTCGTGTTTCAAGAACTTGTTTAGGTTGGAGCCAGATTGAACCTTCTTCATCCAATTCTAGTAGACTAGTTTGAATTTGGCAATAGTTCCCAATCACTTTCTTGAGGCATGAGACATGGAAGAATGGATGGAGTTTTGCAGTGGGTGGCAAATCGAGCTTGTAGGTGACTTCTCCAATGTGCTGAAGTACTTGATACGACTCGTAGAATTTTGGAGATAATTTCTGACAACCCTTGTCTTTGAGTGATGTTTTCTTATATGGTTGCAGCCTCAAAAATACCTGATCCCCTTCTTGAAATTGGTGTCTGAATGATGTTCATCTACTTGTTGCTTCATGCGGTTTTGAGCTTGATGGAGATTCTCTTTGAGGTGTGCCAGCATGGTTATGTGGTTCTATAGGAGTTGATCCACTGCTTATACCTTCGAGCATCCCTTGATATAAGAAGTAGGGGAAGGAGGGAATTGACCATAAAATGCTTAAAATGGAGTCATTTTTGTGGTGGCATGATAGTTAGTGTTATACCACCATTCGGCTAGAGGTAACCACTGTACCCATAGATGTTGCTTCTCTGAAGTGAAACACCTAAGGCAGGTCTCCATACATTTGTTGACTGCTTCAGTTTGACCATCAATTTGGGGATGATAGGAAGTAATGAGTTGTAGTTGGGTACCCTGTAGCCTGAAGAATTCCTACCAAAAGTTACTGGTGAATATCAGATCATGATCTGACACAATGGAAGTGGGCATGCCATGCAATTTGAAGATCTAGTCCATGAAATATTGAGCTATCAAAGTTGGTGTAAAAGGGTGGGGTAGGGCATAAAAATGAGCATACTTAGAAAGTCTGTCCACAACCACCATGATGACTAAATTGTTGCCTGACTTTGGAAGACCCGTAATGAAGTCCATAGAAACCTCTGTCCAAATTGAGGTCAGGATGGGCAATGGCTATAATGTGCCTAGGGATTTGACTGTTTCTCCTTTGTGGCACTGACATATGTTGCACTTAGCTACAAAAGTAAGAATGTCCTCTTTCATGCCTATCCAGAAGAATGAACGTCGAGTGCAAGCATAAGTCTTCTGAAAGCCTGAATGACTTGTAGTGGGAGATGAGTGAAACTCCACCAAAATGCGACTTTTGAGGGTGGATGTTGGTGATATCACGACTCTGTCCTTGTAGCGAAGAATCTCATCCTGCCAAGAGTAGCCCGCTATGGAATTTGGATCCGCCTTCAATTTATTAATGAGTTGGGAGAGCAAAGGATGTGAAAACCATTCCTTGCGAGCCTCTTCAATCCATTCTGGAATGGGAAGGGACATTGCGAGCAGGGTGCTTTCCTCCTTAAATTGGTGTGATAACGCATCTGCTACAACATTTTCACGCCCTTTCTTGTAAATTATCTCATAATCATATCTCAACATTTTGGCGAGCCATTTATTTTGTTGTGGCGAGGATAGGTGCTGCTCCAAAAAATATTTAAGGCTTTGATGGTCTATGCAGATTTGTAAACCCTGTCCCAATTAGTATGGTCACCAGGTATCGACTACATGTAAGATGACCATCATCTCCTTCTCATAGGTAGATTATCCCTGATTTTTCCCACTTGGTTGTTGGCTAGTGAAGGCCAAGGGTTGACCTTCTTGCATTAAGACTGCTCCAATACCCGTACCTGAAGCATCACATTCAATCAAAAAATATTTGGTGAAGTCGAGTAGTGCTAATATGGGAGTGGAACAGATGGCATGTTTGAGAGCTATAAATGCCTTTTGTGCTTCATCATTCCAGAGAAATGAATTTTTCTTGAGAAGGTGAGTGAGGGGTCTAGTAATTTGACCATAATTGCAGAAATATTTGCTATAGTAGCCTATGAGACCCAAAAACCCTCTCAAGCTCTTCATGGTCTTTGGTTGAGGTCAATCCTGCATTGCCTAGATCTTTTTGGGGTGCACCCTGACACCTTCACGCCCCACAATGTGGCCCAAATACTCAACTTCTTCCATGAAAAAAGAGCACTTGGACATCTTGAAAAATAATTTATGCTTCCGGAGCAGTTGCAAGAGCATATCTACATGTTGAAGATGTGTGGCCCAGGTGCAGCTGTAGATGAGGATGTCATCAAAGAAAACAAGGACAAATTTTCTAAGATATGGTTTGAGCAGGTGGTTCATGAGGCTTTGAAAAGTGGATTGGGCATTACAAATACCAAATGGCATGATTAGGAACTCATAATGGCCTTCATGAGTTCGGAAACTAGTCTTTGGAATGTCTACTTCTTTCATGCAAATTTGGTGATGGCCCGAGAGAAGGTTGAGCTTAGTAAAGAATTGAGCCCCATTTAGTTCATCTAGAAAATCATCGACAACTGGGATGGGAAATTTATCTTTGATCGTCAACTTTTTGAGGGCCCTGAAGTCTAGACACATGCACCATTACCCATCTTTCTTGAGCACCATGACCACAGGCGATGAATAAGGACTGATGCTAGGACGAATGACGCCTACTTCCAGGAGTTCCTTGATGATTTTTTCAATTTCATTATTTTGGGCAAACGGATATCTATATGGGAACACATTTGGGGGTTGGGCCCCTGGGACCAAAGTAATGCTATGATCATGTTCCCATCTTGAGGGTGGAAGCTCATGAGGCTTGTCAAAGACCAGCAGATGGTTGTTTAAGATCCATTGCATCTCAAGATGAATATGAAGAGAAGTGGGTTTGAAGGTCTGGATGGCATTAAATTGGGCTATAACTCCATGGTGGCCCTTTTTTAACAATTTTTCCATCTTATGCGAGTTGATGATAGAGGGAGAACCTACCTGGAGTCCGCGGAGGGTATGTGTGTGGTTGTTCTGCTTAAAGCTCATATATAACTCCTAGAAATCCATTGTTATTGGGTCAAGTGCGCGGATCCATTCAACACCCAAGACAATGTCACACCCTCCCATGTGTATGGAAAACATGTGGGTCTTTAACTGATAATCCTCCATTTGAAGTTTGACATTTTCACAGTGGCCTTCACATTTCATTGTCCCCCCATTAGCAATTTGGACCTGGAAATTAGAGACTACTCTGACAAAACAATGCACTTCTTCAACGACTCTTTAATGGATAAATTTATGTGTACTACCACTATCAATCAAGACTACTACAGGGTGATGCTTAATAAAGCCTCTGATTTTGAGAGTTTGGGGAGAAGAAATCCCTGCCAAAGCATGAAGCGAGATAACTAGTTCATCAGGTGTAGCTGGGAGCACATTATCTAGTTGGTGATCCTCATCTTCCTCCTCTGGTTCCTTAATTGGAGGTGCTTCCTCTAATGAACTGAGATCAGTAGCATCAATTTGAAAGAATTTTTCTTCCTTACATTTATGCCCTGGGGAGTATTTCTCATCATAGTACTAACACAATCCTTTCTTTCTTCTTTCCGCCATTTCTGCTGGTGACACCTTTTGAACCTTAACTGTTTGGGTAGTGCTTGGAGCTTGGGTGGGGAAACCCTTGGCTAATTTGGACGAGTCGACTGAGCCGTTAATGCATGATCTACTTCATGAGCTATCCTGCAAGCATCCAGCCATGAGATTGGGTGTTGCAGTTAGATGTGGGCTTGTATGGCTTCTTTGAGACCGCTGACAAAACATTCCAAGTAGAACTCATCTCGTAGACCTCTTGTGTGGAAGGCTAAGGCTTCAAAAGCTGTAAAAATATTCTTGCATTGTTCTTGTCTATCAGAGCATAGTAAGATAACCCAAAATATTATATTCATGGTCGAAGCGATCCGTAAGGGCTTTTGAGAATACGTTGCTATGTGCCTTCCATAGCAATGTTGATGCCACTACCACCATTGCCATCTTTCGTTGTCCAAGTACATGCTACCCACATTGAGCTGACTCACATCATCTCTGATGTGATTTAATGTGAAATATTGCTCCATTTGTGCTAGCAATGTGGTCGGATGAGAGCCATCAAATTTATCCATGTCCAGCTTGGGTGGTCGCGACTATGACTGTTGGTGGTCTCCAAAGAGGTGAAGAGAATGGCTAGACTCTCCCTCCATGTTTTCATTAAAAGCATATGCCTCTGATTGTTCCCCCGACTTGCCCTTTATGATTTTGTTAGCTAAGGTTTGGATCGACGTCAATAATGCGTCCAAATTTTTTTCAAGGGTTTCGATCTTCTCATTGGCCATAGCTTGAGCTCTGGTTTGTACCATGCACCGATCCGGTGCACTGATCATTACTGCGAAAAAATTAAATAAAATTTGGGACTACCCGAAATTTTTGACGCTAACAAGTGAATGGTACCACCTTGCTTAGCTTGTTGACCTGATTCTTATGGGCTCTGATAGATCTAAATGGCGGAACTGATTTCTACGGCTGTGACAGGACCCCACTTGCTATATCTGATCTAGCAAAGATGATGCTTGATCTAGAGAGAGACAAGGGAACTATGGTCTCAAGGAGTGTTAGGTGCTATAGACCACAATATACAGAAGGGTCTGACAGTAGTACTCAACCTAATCTTTCGGGGCACTAACCAAGGAGGATCAACCATACCCCTAGCCGTACAACCTAAATACCCTATCGTACGCACGAGTAATCACCCCGAGTGTTTTTCTCAGTGTACTGTAGCAGTAAAATGACTGATGGTTTATCTATGGTGAGGTTTCAAGATAGCCTAGGGGGCTTCTGATATACCTAGAGGGTACTTGGAAGACAGTCCGTGCGCGATTCTATCTAATCCGCTACTACTCGAAGGGGTACCCACAGGGGTTACAAGGGAGTCCAACAAGTGTGACCACCTCTTGTATTTCCTCCATGCATGCCTCCCCGAATCCACAGCTTTATGCACTCAACCACAGATTCTATGGTTTAAAGATGTTGGAACATGTCTCTAGCCAAAAAAAAAAAATATGCTAAAAATGGAGATCCCACCTACCTTAGAAAGTGCTCTGATACCACTTGTTATGCTCTTGACCTGTGAGAAGATACCTGAATACAAAATATGTGAAGAAATATACCCAGAACACAGAACAATAAGAAATAATAGCAAGTATTTTATTAATCAAAAAGGAAAGAAATGTTCACTTGCCTCTTTGAGGGGGCAACCTCCAATAGAGTTGGGCTCAATTACAAAATAAGACACCATGCTCCTCGAGGGGAGTCTATATCCTTTATATAGGATTCATACATGCAATACCATGGGTCAATACCATGGCTCTTATTAATACCATCTATCTAATACTATGGCCCATTTGCAACTAAATATGGTCCCTTCCTTAAATCCAGGTCAACCACTTACAATTATTAATATGGGCTTTATTGAATCTTTACTTAACTACAACTATGACTCGACACTATTACATAAATAAGGGGGTTAGGGCTGGACCCTAACAAACATGGTGACTTAAAAAAATTCCCTTGTTAAACATCATGAAACATTTTTCATGGCTTAACGAGAGATTTGTTTCTTTACATCTTATTTAGGCTTTTTCTAAATTTTCTAGTGCTTCATTGAAAGAATCCCCATAGACTATGAAATCATCCATGTCCACTTCCACACAATCATGAATAAGGTCAGAGAAAATGTCGAGGACTGCTCTTTGGAATGTTGCTAGAGCATTACACAACACAAAGGGAAGTACTTGGTAAGCATAAGTTCCTCATGGACAAGTGAACATGGTTTTATCTTGATATTTAGGGGCTACCTGAATCTGGTTATATCCAATGAACCCATCCAAGAAGGAAAAATATTTTTTTCTTGCTAATGTGTCTAAGACCTCATCTATGAAAGGTAGCGGAAAGTGGTATTTTAATGTTTCTTTGTTTAATTTCCTATAATCGATGCATACTCTCCATTTTCCATTATTCTTAGGAACGATTACTAGGGGTGAAACCCATTGACTATTAGATATTGGATAGATGAAATTTACATTTAATAGTTTCTGCAACTCTTCCTTAACAATTTCTTTCAGATTTGAGTTCATTCTCCACCGAGATTGTCTAACTAGTCTTGCATTTTGTTCAATGTAGATATGATGCATGAAATTTTTAGGATCAATCCCTCTCATGTTGGTGTATTCCCATGCAAAAGCAGTAGAATGTTTCTGCAAAATTTCTATCAATTGATTCTTTTGCATTTCTTCTAGGTTTTTATTGGCATTCAAGGTTTTTCCTGGAAATATTTCTATCGAGGAATTTCCAAAATTTTCCATGGAGAGCAATGATACTTGTTTAGATGAGAGATACTCATTTTGATTACGATCATAATCTGAGGAATATTCATTATTTTCCAGTAAGTTTAAAAGTTGATCTTCCTATTTTACTTGTTCAGTAACGAAAATAGGTTGTATATCTTCTTCATATTCTATCCATTCTTCAGTTTTTGTATCTATTGTTGTTCTTGCAGGGGGATATAATGTAAATTTATTTGTAGAGTTTCCATCTGAGGTAAACATATCAGTTGATCTACAGCCAATGAAAGCATCAACCATAGCCAACCAAGGCCTTCCTAGAATTAATGGATGTCCTCCTAAATTATCCTTGGGTGTTACAACCATGAAATCGACATGATATTCCTAAGAATCGAAGGATACACAAACATCTTCCAACACACCATATGGTTTAATAATAGACCTATCTTCTAATTGCAACAAGGTTGGAGTGTATTGAAGGTTAGGAAGCCTAAGTGTGTCCATAACTTGTTTACTCGTTATGTTTATGGCTGCTCCTAGATCAATCCGTGTGTTTGGTATTTCAGTTCCATTGATGTGAATTTTTACAATGGGGCTTCATGGATCTAAATATTTTTGAATTGTCATCTTCCCCATCATAATGTCTGCAATTTTTCTGAATAACTAAATTATTTTTATATCTTTTCTTCTTCTCTCTTATCTTTGTGTACTTAATTCCTTAATTTTTTTTGAAAAATTGGTATTTGTTTTATGGCTTGTAATAAAGGAATCTTAATAAAAACATTTCTCAATTCATCTATCAGGCAAGACAATTTGTTTCTCTACTAATTCATTGATTTTCAACCTTTTTGGGAAAGGTGTTCTAATTGATATCGAGGGTTGTTCTATGATAGGAGTATTTATTGGAACTTCTTTTGTTTGTTTATTTTATTTTTCAGGTAAAGAGGTATCCCCTTCTTCTGATTTGTTTTTGTGTTTTTGAAGATCGGATCTTGTTTCTTGGATGACAACAAGATGTTTTATTGGACATTATTTAGGTCTAGTGGAGTTATTACATAAGTTTGAGGATTTTGACCCTCCATGTTTTACATTGGTTGTTGTGGTATTTTATTATTAGGATTCCGAAGTGGTTGAGTGAGAAGTTGATTTGATTTTTGTGGAAATGGTAAGGAAAGTTGTGGGTTTTGATTCTGAACTGGAACTTGTGGTAAATGATTAGCTTGAGGAATTTGATTAGATGGTGTTAAAAATTATGGTGGAAGATAGGATGGAAAATATTGTTGATATTGAGCATATGCTCCATAAGTATTTTTCCATCCTTGATTCCAATATTGTGACTATGGCTAAGCCCAAGGCTACCAAGCTAGATTCCAACTGCTTTGAGAAAATTGTTGTGGTCTGAACCCTTGTGGTTGATTTGGTTGGGGATTTTTCCATGGTATTTTGGCTATAAGGTAGAGAGGGTCTACTGGTTTTGATATTCCTTCATCATTAAATATGGCCTTGAGACCTGGTAAAGAAGGACATTCCTTCCTATCATGATTATCTGCACATATGACACAAGTTTATATGGCTTTTGAATCTAAGGGACACTCTCTTAGAGCACGTTTCTTTCGAAATTTGGGACAGAATATGGATAATGCAGCATTTTCAAAATTTTGCTTGTTTTGTATTTTAAGGGTGTCTATCTGCTCACTTAGGCTCCCTAAAATATCTATGTCAAAGGTATCAAGAAAATTTCCTAATTCTGCCATGTTGACTGTCCCTGCTACAGATTTATTAATTCTTAACAAGAAAGGGTCTCTAGGATTCCTTCCAACTCGTGCTTTACCCCTTGAGATATGTACACATAAATAAAAAATACCTGCAAATGGTAGTTGGGAAATATCTCCCTTCTAAGTTAGGTTAAGGAGATTGATCCACTCATCTTTGATAGCTCTAAGTAAGAGGGCTGTTAAGGTTTCTTCATCCAAATTACCCATTTTTCTCTTTTAACATTGTAGACAAATCTTTTTACAAAATATTCAAGATTTTCATCTTCTTTCTGTGTCATTTTGAATACTTCATCTTTAAGGTTACCAGGCATACAATAATCTCTATATTTTCTTAAGAAAGCCTCTTTCATTCGTACCCATGTTATTATGGAATGCACTTCTAAACTCATGAACAATTTTAATGATGAGTCTTTTGATGTAGTTGGGAACAATTTTAGTTTTTGAGCATCATGCAAATAGTCATATGATCTACATAATACTTCAAATTCGAAGAGAAATGTCTTTGGGTATTCACTTCTTTTTCTATGGAAATTAGGAAGAATTGAGGGTGATATATGTTTCATTGTGGGGGTTGTATCTTCATCAAGAATAGAAATCCAGAAGGATATTGGTTTCCTCTACCTCTACCCCCTCCTCTGTTCCTACCTCCTCCTCTACCTCGAACTCTTCCTCCTCCAAGTCTATTTTCCTCATAATTAACATTATGTATTTCTCCTTCCCCTTCAGCCATGATAGATTATTTGAAACTAATATAATTTTGTTCTAATTCTCCTAGTTCTTCTATCAATGGTTTTTCAAAATACATTTCCTGTTCCTCTTGTTCACTAGGGACTTCTAGTTCTTCTCCTAGAATTTGTTCACTAATGGAGGATAGAAAAATTACTCTTGTAGTTGGGGATGTAGGATTTTCTTCAATTACAGCTTCAGTAGATGAAGTGGGTGAAGTTCTAAACTAGATTTATGATCTTGAGACTTTAGGAAGTCTTTGTCGACCTATAAATGGAATTCGGGTTTGAGTAGGCGGTGTGGAATCTCAAAATTGTGGTGAAGTGGATTTGTGGGAATTAAACTTCTTCATCACCCTACAAATCTACCCCTAGAGTCTTTATCCCTACGCATATCATGTTTTAAATTAATGATTTTTTTTTTAACTTCTATTTGTACTTCCCCGACAACGACGCCAAAATTTTTAGCTAATTTGAGGTCTTTAAATTGTCAATCATAAATTATCAACCAGGGAAGGTAGACTGATGAAGTACAGGTGCACAATATGTGCTAGAACTTATTCAATATGTCATTACGTATTTGTTAGGATCTAACCTTAAGATGGATATGGAGGTGGTGTTTGCTAATTATATTAGTGTTGAAATCCTTAATGTTGTTAGCTAATTTCTTAGGGGTTATTCTCTATCTAATTAGTTTATGGATGATATGAGAGTTATCCTACTTGTATTAGATTGTTTTGGGATTTTTGGTCTTGAATATTTATGCTGCAACTTCTAATTCACTAAGTGTAAAAAGAAATCTATTCTACCAATTGTGAAGAAATATTGTCTGAACTCAATTGTTTAGGAGAAAAATCTCACACTTTTACTTATTTAATTTTCATTCAAACAAGATATTTCAAAAAACATCTATACTATGAACTAAATGCACTTGAACTATGCTATATAATAAGCAAATGAAGTAACCATGTTGTTCCAAATATAAAGAAATTCAAATAATAGACTAAACTAGGTATGAAGTAGACAAAAGTACTTATGCATATAACGATTCATTGGCAAACTCATTATGCTGCATTTCCACACAAAACAAGGTAGTCAAAGAATGAAAAGAAATCGAATTGCAATTGATTAAGACCCGTCACTATTCGTAGTGTTCCAAGTGGCTCCAGGGACACATACCGAACAAAGAGGACTTAGGAAAGCTCAAAAATCAAAGTTTTTGGATTATGCTTGAACTAGGATCAGAGCATAGATCTTGTCATCTTGATCACAGAGGTGTGAACAGTTCATCAAACCAAGTCCGTATGTGAAAGTTAGAAGTAGTCAAAGTTTGGTTGACTTTTATTGACTAGGGAGGCTTGAGGAGGCCACAATTTCGACTTTTCTAGCAGATGGAATCTGGCCAACTCCAGCCAGATTCCAAGCGACATTGTCGCCTTCTTAAAAAGACTCCTTTGGTCAAAAATCCAAATTTTCAAAAACGACCCTTATTATTTAAAAAAAAAAATACATAAGGGAAGGTGGTGAGCCACCACCCCCACCACCCCACACCTCACCACATGTATACCAAACAAAAGATTAAGGTGAGGCTGATGGGAGTTGAACTCGCCTAGCTATGTGGGTTGGCCCCCACTGGGTGGCCTCATATGAAGTACCAACGACCCAACCTTAAATACTTAACCAGACAACACTACGTGCCCACCAACAATGCCTCCATTTAATATGCCAAATGTTGCAGGGGTTACGAGGCGGGCCGCCTAATGTGGACCTAACCCCCCTAAAACAAATTAATATGGGTTTAAAAATAATAATCACATTAAAATGGAGGGGTCAAGGTTTGACCACTCAACCTCCTCCTTATTATTCAGACTTCGTACCAATCCACCTAAACTAACTTATTGGTTAATCTGCCCACAAGTCTATATAAACCTTCATTTGCACAGTGCACCTGGGGACAGATGGAGAAACAAGGAGTAGACATGAATTTCAAGATAGAGGAGGTAGAATCTTGGCATGCAGTTTGAGGCAACATTTTGCAGGAGGGGTGAAATTTCACTTTGTTATATTTTGAAAGTTTTTACATGGTTTCAGCACTTCTCAACGCCACGAACACAATGGCGTTGTCCATGTCTCTGTCAGAGTTCTGATTTTTTTGGTCATTTTCAGTATAAGGGTGGAACCATGATCCTTGAAAGTTTCCTAAGGAGGTAATTTTTCTCCATGTCGGAATATAATCAAGTTTATAGTCGTTTTTCATGGCTTTCTACAGGGATCGCAATGGCAAGGTCAGATTCGCCTTTGGAGTTGCAGATTTCTAGTCCACCTATGGAGTAGAATCTTTGACGAATCTAGGGGAATCTAATGGATTCCTTGAGCCCCAGATTATCAGTTTCTCGGAATTCAAAAAATGGACAGCCGATTTTTCACTATTCGACATCATAAATCTTATGGTGCATTTAGATTTATCATTCTCTCATTCTATTCTTCAGCCACTTTTCTAAGTGGAATGCAGGTGTTAACATTCATGTGCAAGCAACCATTTCCATGCGATTGATGCTGTGAGATCGATGGTTTGAGCAGCTTTAGTAGTTTGACATCCGCTTCTTCAGATGGCCCTTGGTTGTGAGGTATATGTTGTGTTCATGTACTTCTTCTTTATGCATTGTGCTGCACAGGTCCTTGCTTGATGTTTGATGTGGGATCCTGTTTCTTACTCGTTTTCATGATTCCTACTTGATGTGATGCAAAATCATCTATGTGATGTACTTGTTGTCATTATTCATCCTGTTATGTTTTGAGATCCCTTTGTTGTATGTCGTTGGGATAATCATGTGGTTGTCATGCATGTTTGCATTAAGATCCATTTTATTCCATTTTGGTGGGATGCTCATCATGAATGAGTTTGTGTCATACTGATAGGAGTCCTTTTGACTGAGAGTTCCTGTAGCGAAACATCTCTTGGAGCCACTCCTACATGAGGGTAATTTTCCCTGTATGATAACGACATCACCTCTATGTACATCACCACCATTGACAACACTTAATGCAGCAGCCTACACCATCTTGACACTGGGGCCTAGGGACATAGTCCCTCCTAGATGAATTCCGTTATCAATGGTTTATGTTTTTATGTTGCTGATGATTGACATGTTCCTCTTCTTTACAGGATGCACATGTATTGATTTATGTTCTTTTAAAAATACAATTTAACACATCACAAAAGTAAAAGGTCTTGGAAGGGTCCTTTGTCACACCCGGACCTGGATCAAGTGGTATTAGAGTGTTCTTTGTGTGGATGTGAATTGTAGCATGAACAATGGAACATGCAACGATAGACGATGAAAAAGCAATGTATGAGACCATGATCAACATTTCCCAAAGGGTGGAGATAATGTATTAAACTCTATAAAAAGAAACAAAGGAAACGAAGTGATTGCAGCTCTAGTTGCAAGGCACGGAAGAGGCCCTAGAAGAATTGAAGCACAACAAACATAATATTCAAATAGAGAATGCTGAATTGAAGATGCATCTACATGAAGAGAAAGAGGAAAAACATAGTCTGCTATGACAGCTGCAAGAAAAGGATGAGGCCTTGGAAAAGCTACACCGTGACCCATGTGAGGTAAAATATAATTATCCAAATTCATGTATGTGTCTTGATGATGATTTCGCTATTTTTGAAAATCATACCGTAGGAATTGGCTCCAAACTGTTGAAGAAAATGGGGTATGAAGGAATAGTCTTGGGTGTTAATGGCCAAGGCATTATCAACCCCACCAAAGTAGAAGAATTGCCCTATCAAACAGGACTTGGTTATGTCAGAAAGGAAGTTGGGGAATTCACTGAGATAGCAAGAGAACCACCAACAATAGATGATGAGAAGCCATCATTAGTTCTTTCCAAATCAAAAGAGGAGGTAAAAGATGTTGATTTCCTTTCGGTTTCATCTTCACATAGTATGATTTCTATTGGAGATGTGGAGATCCCAATTACAGGGACAAAAATGAGGCTCCTTACCAGGACGAGGCATGAGGAGGAAGAAAAACTTGGTGTTAATAACCAAGGCATAAATCAACCATTGGAGGTTGTGTAGAGACCTTGCTTTGCAGGCTCAAGATACACTGAAGGAGAATGCTCGAAGGTGTCAGATTCTTCCGAGACACCGTTGAAATCGTTGAGGAAAGAGAATGATGGGAACACATCCCCATCATCCCATGGAAGTTTACATGGCAGGGAAAGAGTTGAGGGAAGCTCTTATCACCATACTTACACCAGAGACAACAAGTAAAGGTATAACCAGTTTCGCTCTTTGAATGTTCATTTCGATTATAATCCTGTTGTTAAATATGAACGTAAAACATGGCATCGAAAAGAATGGCAGCACACAAAAGGATGAGGTGTGAAATACCTCTCAACAACAAGTAAAGGAACATGTTAAGCAAATCTAGAGGAAGAAAACCTATTGCAGCCATTGCGATAGAAATGGCCATCAAAGAGCCACTTGTTGGAGGCTCCATCCAGAGCAACGCCTTAAAGACAAAGTGTCAGTGCATGAACCAGGCGAAATGATTGATCGATAAGCGAGACCATCATAGGGTGATGACCCGTTCACCTTGATAAGTGAAAAATGGTTTCTAGACATGTTAGCATTTCATGGTCATATTTTTGTAAATCATTTGTTGCATTTTAAAATGTAAAAGCGATGATGTGTTTTCCATCACTTGTTCAACAACAATGATGTATGGTCTTATTTTGTGTTGCATGATAAATTGTGAAAGTGATATTTTGTTTCCATCACTTGTCAAAACAAGAGTGTTTGGCCTTATGTTTGTAAACCATGTGTTGCAGTGATGATGAGTTTTCCATCACTTGTTAAAGCAACAATGAAATGTTGGCCTTGTTTTCATAGCTGGGGTATTGTGTCCATCTTGATGTAAACTTGACCACCGAGTATGTGTTATGAACTCATGGAAAGTATGGGATGCTTGGGTCATTATTTGGTCATGAAAGTCAAGCATGTAATTTGCAAAACAATGTACTATAGGTTGCAGAGGTTGCAGGTGCCATCTCATTGCTTATGGCTTCGAAGAATAAAGGTGCAGGAGATGGAAGCGAGGCCTTTTAGGATTCTTGTGATGTCGACAAGGTACAGAGAAGTTTCAGATTATTTTTCATGCTTTTGGGGGACCAAAAGCTCCTTAGTGGGGATGATTGATCCAGGTGGCTCCAAAGACACACATAGAACAAAGAGGACTTAAGAAAGATCAAAAATCAAAGTGTTTGGATTATGCTCAAACTAGGACTAGAGTGTAGATCTCGTCATCCTGATCATGGTGGTGCAAACGGTTCGTCAAACTGAGTCCGTTTGCGAAAGTTGGAAGCAGTCAAAGTTCGGTTGACTTTTGCTAACTCGGTAGGCTTAAGGAGGCCACAATTTCAAATTTTTTGGCAGATGGATCCAGCCAAATTTGGCCAAATTCTAGGTGAAATTGTCGCCTTGTTAAAAGGACTCCTTTGGTCAAAAATCCGATTTTTCAAAAAACGACCCTTATTGTTTTAAAAAATTAAAAAAAAATACATAAAGGGAAGTGGTGGGCCACCACCCCCACCACCCCACACCTCACCACATGTATACCAAATAAAATATTAAGGTGAGGCCAACGGGAGTTGAACCTAGCCAACCACATGGGTCGGCCCCCACCGGGCAGCCTCATATGAAGTACCAACAACCCAACCTTAAATACTTAACCAAACAACACTACGCGCCAACCAATAGTGCCCCCATTTAATATGCCAAATGTTGTGGGGGTTACAGGGTGGGCCGCCCAATGAGTACCCTACCCCCCTAAAACAAATTAATACGGGTTTAAAAAATAACAGTCGCATTAAAATGGAGGGGTCGGGGTTTGACCCCTCGACCTCCTTATTATTCGGATTTCGTACCAATCCACCTAAACTGACTTGTTGGTTAATCTGCCAACAAGTTTATATAAACCTTCATTTGCATAGTGTGCCCCAGGATAGATAGAGAAACAAGAGTGGGCACGAATTTCAAGACAAAGGAGGCAGAATCTTGACACGTAGTTCAAGGCAGCATTTTACAGGAGGGTTGAAATTTCACATTGTCAGATTTTGACAAATTATATATGGTTTTAGCACTTCTTGATGCCACAAATGCAATGGCACTATCCATGTCCCCATCAAAGTTCTGATTTTTTCAGTCATTTTCAGTATGAGGGAGGAACCATGGTTGCTGCAAAAATAGGGAGTGGAACCGTGATCCTTGAAATTTTCCTTAGGAGGTAATTTTTCTCCATGTTGGAATATAGTTGAGTTTACAGTCGTTTTTCATGGTTTTCTGCAGGGATCATAATGGCGAGGTCAGATTTTCCTTTGGAGTTCCAAATTTCCAGTCCACCCATGGAGCAGAATCTTTGAGGAATCTAATAGATTCCTTGAGCCCCAGATTCTCAATTTATCATAATTCAAAAATTGGACAGTCGATTTTTCACTATTCGACGTCACAAATCTAATGGTGAATTCAGATTTCTCATTCTCTCATTCTATTCTTCAGCCACTTTTCTAAGTGGAATGTAGGTGTCAGCATTCATGTGCAAGCAACCATTTCCATGTGATTGATGTCGTGAGATTGATGGTCCAAGTGGCTTCAGCAGTTTGAATTCTTCTTCTTTAGATGGCCCTTGGTTGTGAGGTATATGTTGTGTTCGTGTACTTCTTCTTTATGCATTGTTCTACACATGTCCTTGCTTGATGTTTGATGTGGGATCCTGTTTTTTACTTGTTTTCGTGATTCCTGCTTAATGTGATGCAGAATCATCTATGTTATGTACTTGTTGTCATCATTCATCCTGTTATGTTTTGAGATCCCTTTGTTGTATGTTGTTGGGATACTCATGTGGTCATCATGCATGTTTGCATTGAGATCCCTTTTATGCCATGTTGGCAGGATGCTCATCATACATGAGTTTGTGTCATACTGATAGGAGTCCTTTTGAATGATAGTTCCTGTAGAGGAACATCTCTTGGAGCCACTCCTGCGTGAGGGCATTTTTCCTTGTATGATAACAATATCACCTCTATGTACATCACCACTATTGACAACACTTAATGCAACGGCCTACACCATCTTGACACCGGGGCCTGGGGATGTAAACCCTCCTGGACGAACTTTTTTATCAATGACTTATGTTTTTATGTTGCTGATGATTGACATGTTCCTCTTTTTTACAACATGTGCATGTATTCATTTATGTTCTTCTAAAAATACAATTTAACACATCACAAAACTAAAAGGTCTTGGAAGGGTCCTTTGTCACACCTAGACCTAGATCACGTAGGGGCCCTCCACAAATTAGTTCATAATCTCCAATCAACACAAAGCATACACACAAAACCAATTCTATTACTGGCAAATGAAATTCAAAAAATGTTTCAAAATTACATCATCTTGCACGCACCAAATCACAGTGCATCCATAAGTTTTATAATAGGGCTCTGGCATAACAACATGAGTAATTTAAGCCTAATATCTTTATCTTAGATAAACTATATCACTAAACCTTCGATTTGCTATTCTGAAAGCAAATCGATAAGATTTTGATTGAACTCAGATTATGTTTCGGCAACAATCCTACAGTTGACTTGTGGTTTGATCGTGATCCCCTGTGCTTATTTTAATGAACAGATTCAAGGGGATAGGAAGGGATCAATGAGGAAACCATTATCTATCCATCCACATCCTTTGTTGCTGGCCTGGAGCTTCTAAACCTTGCAAACAATGGATATAGCTACAAAAATCTCGATTAGTTGCGGAAACAGACCGATTCGGTAGCCAATTGCATTCTTTAACAAAACAATAGGGTATAAAGTCAAACATGAATAAGAAAACATAATATTGCATACCTTCATCAAAACCTGGTGGATATGGATTTATTTAGGTGGTAAATATATAGGAAAAGAGAGCAATATTCGGCAACAAGGGATGTCATGGTAAGACAATCTTCGGACTCTATAGTCCAATGCATCCCCTAGCCCTCCAATACAACAAGTCATTAGAGAAATTGATTAAATGAGCTTATCAACCATGGACCACAAACGGGGACTTCATAATGGCCTTCCCTTCCATAATGGGCTTCGAGATGTGCCAATGTCTCCTAAACTCCAAATGGGGTTAACCAAGTGTCTTATTAGGTGGTTTAGACTTCTAAAGGGGATAAAATGATCAAGGTAAATCCTTTAAAAGGTGGTGGTATGTGATAGAGAGGTGAATGAAGTAGGGGATGAGAAGGGGCATCCCTAAGACACATGTTGGGGTACCAAGGAAGCTAATAAAAGAGAAGCCCACACATGGGTATATAATGTATAGGAGAGAGGAATTGTGGTACATAAGGTGCCCCAACCTTGATTTTTCCACCCTTATTTATATGCCTCTTTTTCTTTTATAATTTTTCTTTGATTAATTTCTCAGGGCTCAAGGGGTAAGAGTATGATGTGTGAAATGTAGCAGTGGATACTTCCTTTTAAGGTAGAGAAGTTCATTGCTCACTAGGGGTTGGGACAATAATGGGCTCCTATATGGTGAAGAAGGCTCATAGAACTTGTAGGAACCAAGGTGATGGCCATGATGATGGGGTAGAGCTCATGTATTAGTTTTTTCTCACATGCTAAATGTGTTTGTCCCAACCATATTTCTCATTTTGTGGTACATTTTCCGATTGAATGTGGCTAATTACGTGTTTACTTTTCTTTTTAACTGCATCAACCTTCAAGGCTACATTCCAATTTTGACCTAATGTGTGGTCAAGGGGAAGGGGAGAGCTAACCTTATGTGGACCCAGTGGAAGAATGTGGACCTTGGTGGGAGAAATGATGAATGGGGTAGTAATGAGTGGAAATGGGGTAATATATGCAGATGAGGGAGAGGGACCAAACAATCAAAATCAGGGTTTCTTGTGAAATACCATCCCTAAATCCAAATGGTCAGTAAAAGAGATCCCATGGGACTATAATCCAAGGTTAATATCCAAAAGGGGTCCGGGCTACAAGAGCACAAACCTAGCCCATTCTTTCAACCGAATCCCCCCATTAATCCATGCCCATAAGTGTCCATGATAGGAAAACTACAATACTCAATTATCAAATGACAATGCATACCTTTAGGTTCAGGAGGCCCACCATCAAACATACAATCATGGCAGATGGGTGAGGGATCACATGGTTGGCTCATGTGGTGGAGAAATGACACAATGAACTAGTTGGTGGTTGCAAGGGGTTGTTGGATGCTGATTGAGGACCATCTTGGAGAAAAATTTATCCTAACAATATCACCCACAAAATGGTGGGTAACAAGTTTCTAGAATCAAAATCAACAAATATGCTTGAAATTTGCATAGTTTTCAAACTACCAACTTTTACCTCGATTTGCGTGCAAATGGAGGTGAGTCTCAAAATTTTGGCTCCATATATTTTTTCCCAATATAGAAAATTGACTAAAACCCAATTTTTGTTTCAAAAATTCGTAATGGTTAATAAGATACATAGGATTGTTTAGAGGAAATTTGTTAAAAATGTCAATTTTTCTAGATTTTAAAAGTAGTGCCATATTTGCAAGAAAATGCCAAATTTTACATTGGATTTGTATTCCTTCGATTGGAAAATGGTTGGGATATTATCAGATCCAACCTCCTTTGTTTGGAATAGTAACTTTATTAGAAAAGAAATATATATAATTCAATTAGTTGTTTGTAATATAAATTGGCTTGATAAAGCCATCTTTGTATTGCAAATAAAATATAAATTGAATGATGGCGCTATGCAAAGGGAGGTGGTATTATTATAGTGTTATTGTTGATTTAGATTGGTAGGTTTAGCCCATTTTCTAGGCACTATAATATTCCTCTCCTTGATGTAATAAGGACCAAATTTGATCAATACAAATGTTCTGATGCCCGATTTTGATTTTTGCGATCTACGCATGTGAATGGTTATTTCTCACTCCTCATCTAAGTCTTTGAACAAGGGGTCGAGATGGTCTAGTTGGGCCCACTAGTCTAGATCGACATTCCCCTCTGGTTTGAATTATCTATAGATTAAGTAAAGGTGTGTTTTATATCATTTACTGTGTGAGTGATAACATTATAATTACATTGGTTAAAGGATCTCTTTATGCATTGCTTTGATTTCTTCTTATAAACATGTATACAGTGTTCTCATGAATAAAATTTAATGAAAAATAGTTGAAATTTTGGATCTAATATTTCTCTTGTGAATTGGGTGTTAATCCATGGAGTTATGCTTTGTTATGTGATCAATCGAATGAAGATTTCATAGTGCAGGCATGGTTTTACATGTGAATGTTAAATCAGGTTGTGTATTGTTAGTTGACAGATTCCAAGGTTATTTTTCATTTTCCTTTAAACGCGTACCATATCTACCCTTGTTATTACCTTTGGTTTGTATTAAGAATGATGTATCATTAACCTCTTTTGTTGTCTTGTTACATGCACTAGATATGGAATATGATTTAGGTTTGACCACACGTATATTTCTCGGCCTCTGTTGACTCAATATTTAAATTATGTTGAGTATGGACCACTTAGGGAAATATACAAGATCACTAAAGTTTTGATACACCTTGATAATCGTGGTTGAGGAACACTATGGTGGAGCCTACCTAGGATTTCTTTATTTCATAACAGGAATGGTTGATCTAAGGTATTCACTCCTACAAATACCTTTGACCCCTGTGTATTCAATCTAGGTAGTTTATTGGCTTTGTGCATTGCATAGTGTAGGTATCACATTGAGTAAAGGTAGTACACCAAGTGCGAGAAAGGGTGTACAATAGGGAGAAGATATTTGTTTTCTTGCAGAATAATGTCTCAATGCTTGATTTCATAATCATTTATCTGTATTCATTGTTTTTATTACCTTCCATAACATCAACGAAGATTTGGAGTTTATTAATAGTGGTTTTGAGAATGTTTAATTATGAGTTGTGTGAATGAATGAATATGATAGCAGTGTGGTTATGGGATTTTATGTTTGCACACAATGACTTATTTTCAATTGATGGGCTTATATACACCAACGTTTTGTTAGATACTTTTCTTAATGAAGTTTGGGGACTGATTTGAATATTGGTGAAAGGTTTCAATTTTCCTTCAGAGTGAGAAATTTGATTGATTTGCATGACACAATTGAAGTTGGTTTTCAGATTGATTTAATAGAAGCATTTTATCTTTAAATTGTCAAAAGGTTGGATTTCCTTTCAATGTTGGAAGACTAGAGAAATGGTGTTTGAAATAGTTAGGTTTTTGTTCTAATCAATACTTTTGAGTGCAGGAATCAAATTGATCATTGTTTGTAGTAATTTACAAAGAGGTTGGTGAGCAAGTTATTATAGGAATTTGATTTGTAGGTTGTTAGGGGCTCTCTTTGGCATTTATAGTGATGTACCTCCAAGTTTACTAACTCACTGATTGATAATTAAATGTTAGGTTGTTTTTTACGCCACTGTGTCACCCCTGTGGCTAGAAACCAAAACACTAATCCACATGTGTGACCTTAAAACCCTTTTTGGACTTGTATGAACCAATATCACTGCACCACCTTCAGACCTATGCAAACCAAAAACAAATAAGAGAAAAGAAGAATTCTTGATGTTTTTCTCCAAATCAGGGTCACTTGACTTGTATTTACAACCATCCAAGGGTCTCCAATTTCTCTTTTGGGCCGACCTTTCCTTTTGTGCACATGTGGGTTTCCATATTAAAATTATATTTTTCTTTAACCAGATTAAATTACTCCAAGGGTTAGAAGGGGTCTTCCTTGAAGAGGAATATTTTCCAATGGAGGGAATTTATCCCTGAGCTTCCAAATTAACACCTCCTCCTAGCTAGGGATAAGCTACTGATTGTAACACATGTCCCATCACAAGTGTCACGACATCATCAAATGTCTTATTTTCTCATATTTTCTCATATATGCTCATCCGTGCTTATATCTACTTGTCCCTACCTATCTCTACCTATGTTTACTTGTCTCATGCTCATATGTTGAACACTCTCGAATATAAAAGAAGAAAATTTTGACATCAAAGGGGACCCCAAGCTACCACCCTCAATAACATCGACTAAATCGAGAACAACACTAGTGAGCCCTTCTTAACCTCGAACCACATTGAGGGCCCCAACTCAACCTAAAATCCACTAACAATGAGGAAGGTCCTATGAGACACTCTCATCTCATGTATATGAAAGTGGGGAAGGTCCTATAGGAAACTCTCACCCCAATTCATCTCATAGGGTAGCATATGTCTTCCACCCTATGTTGAGCAATAGGTAAGATAAAATATCTCATCTATCATATTTCCTACTAATATTCCCAATAATGATTCCTAAGAGTCATGTGGTAGAACACTTGCATTATAATCAAGCTTGGGTGAGATATTCAACTTACCAAATGTAAGGATCATACACCCCCAAGCCTGACCATATAGATAGAGACAATCCCAACAAGCTCAAGTTGTGGGTATGATGCTAGCTAGGGTATACTCTACAATACTAAGATAGGGGAGATTATGTCTTCCACCTTATGGGTGATAGATAGGGGTGATAACCTATTTTATAGAGATCCATCAACCTTATGATCCCTTGATTCTCCATTCCTTCCATGGGGAGCTCAACCAAGGGAGAATATTTATGCTCATTGTTCTCAATCAGTTCAGACCCTTTGCCTAGTAGGGTCACACCCATCAATCCAAGTTATTCTTTATAGATCAGAAACATATCAACGTGCTCATATCTAGTACTGACTCAAATAATTCATAGAAGGGTTCAATCATACTACTTTATGTAGTTATTTTGAGCACCAGTCCTTTGTTTTCTTGTTCATACAGAACATCAAATCAAATATTATGTTAGAGAAAATACATGTCATAAAAGGATACCTTTTTCATCTTTCCTCTCATGGAGGTAGCAACCACAATCCTAAGAATTTCTCATATAGCAATATTATTTGAATCTATGAAGATATCTTGATCCCAACTATATATACGAGATTATTTATCAATCATATCCAACTATTATTATGGCAATATATCACTGCCATATCCAAAACCTATTCAAACAACTCTTTAAAGAGATCCTTAACCAAATTGTCTTGTAGATAGTCTTTCTAACAACAATGTACTCAACCTCAACCATGCTTAAAGCTACAAGCTTCTATTTCCTTCTCATCCAAGAAATTATGGTAGATCCCAAGCTAAAGCAACATCAAAAGGTGCTCATTTTTTTCAATAATTTATCTAGCCTAGTCATCATTCGCTTATTGGCATGCAATCGTATACCAATATTGATCATGCCATGTAGATTATTTCAAAATGTGCTTAGTGGAAACTCAATTTTTACTTTAGGTGTTCAGTGCAAAGCATATACTAGACAAGTGTTCTTAAGGAACATCAATGCCTCAATCAAGTATCAGTACTCAGAGGAGTCTGCCAAGTTAGGTCCAACGATATCTCTGCATAATTCAATTCCATTAGGGTGTCCAAGGATTTTCATTCCATCTTTCAAAATATTTCTACTAGCTTCATGTCATATTTTCCCTTTCCAAACTTCTAATCCCAAAAATAAATTCATCATGCAAAGATCCTTCATCTCGAACTCTGAGGCCAACTCTCTCTTACTTTGATCATCAAAATATCATTACCTATCAAGAATAGATCATCAACAAATAAAAACAAAATCAAAGGCATACCTTGGAACACTATGAATAAGAGTTTCAGATCAACACGACTTCCAAGCTTTACTAAGTTACTTGTCAATGTAGATATACCAGGCTTGGGGAGCTTGCTTCGATCCATATAATATTTTTTACAAACATAACACTAATAAACCAATATACCAAGCTTCAAAAAAGTCAATACTATGCAATCAAATCAACAAACTCTGAATCAAGCTTTAAATGCCAAACCAAAACTAATATCAAGGTCATAAAATTTTCTGCTAATATCACTGTTAAAATTTTAAATCCAAGTCTACTTCCAAACCAAGTTAATATCAAAGCCATAGAAAATATCATTGTCAAACTCTTCAAAGTAGAGTTCACACTCAAGTACCAGGTTACAACTTTATCTATTATTATGTCAAAAACTAGCATTTATCAAGCAACATCAATCCATAATTCATCAAGTCATCCACATGATCATAATATGAATCATTTCTTCCACTAAATGTGAATGCATACACAAGGGAAAAAACGTATAAGTTTTTTCCATCCATTCATTGTGAAATATATGTAATAACTAGAATAGAAATTACTACATAATTAAGAGTAATTCTTTATTGATATACTAGCTCTAATGATCAAATCAAGACAAATAAAATACTAATATGCAGACTATAGAACCTTGCAAACACAAGATGAGTTAATACATTCACATTTCCTAAAACATAAAGATCTTTGTATAAGACGATAATCATTGAAATTCCCCTAAAGATTCTATTTACAATTATTCTCTATAATTTATTCCTATCAACAAAAATAAGAGTAGATTCCAAAAGGTAGGCCAATTCACATTTTATAGAGAGGTCAAACTTCATTCTAATCCCCACAATGTTTCAAACATTATGTGGATCTTACTATTCATTTTCTGTCCATGCACTTCATGAATGTAGGTTTTTCATACTCCTCATGTGCTCCTGGATTCATGCATAATATTTTAGTTTTTGTATCCTACAGGCTCATCCACACCTATAGGCCTTCTTTCATGTGTCTAGGAGGCTTATAGCCACACCCTTAAACCTTTCTCCCAACAACTAGGGCTTGGACTAGGAGAAACCCTTTTTTCTCAAATCAGAATTTTCCAAAACTTCTTCCTTCATCAAGATCATTTATTCATGTCCATAAACCTTGCTTCAATAATCAGGAGTCATCTTGCAAATAATAATAGGTTTTGTGGTCTCATTTAGTTTCTCCCTCTGAATGGGAAACCTCTTCAATTATCATATTTCACAACATTAACCTATCTATCATAATATTGCTATTAATCAACAAAAAACGCTGACAGATCATGGATTCAAACTATATCATGTTCTCAAACATATATGCATCATGGTCATAAAAAATCATCATCAACTACTTCATCATCACATATGAACATGTCATCAAATATTCATCTAAGGTTAGTGTCATATAAGTGTGTCTTCGTACTTCAATGATCATAATTAAAACATCATTTCTTTACATTGCTTCAATCATCAAGTCAGGGCATCTAATTTTACCACATGCTAGTTTTACTAATCTTAACAAAACCTAACCAATATCAACAAGAGAATAAATATCATTTTCACACTTTTATCATCAGGGTTACCATGCTTATCCCAAGGATTAATAATACTATTAAGCTATCAAATTACGTGTACCATAAATCAAAATACTTTCATATGCATGCATGAGTCATTCATGAAGGTGATATTCAACATACCTTAGGACTTAATTTTCCATCCAATCTTGTAGCCAAATCATAACACTAAAGCAATACACTATACATACCTTGTAGTATTCATATACCTTTACAATTTGTAACAATTATTTGCCATTGGCAATTGTAGTACTTGCATATTGTAATTTCTGGATGCTACTTTGAAAACATTAGAAAACATTCCTAAGATACTTATTTCCTTTTATAGCACCATCTCTTCTCTTCTTGCACTAACTCTCTTTTCCTACACCTTAGATGATCCTCAAGAAGGGTATGCTTTTCACATCTCATCTAGAGGTTAGAAATATTCACATATTCAAATATTCATGCAGGAAGTATAAGTAATAATAAAAATAGTAAGTCTAGTATCATAAAGAAATAACATAAATTTAATAGTATCCACAACATATGCCCAAAATTGTAAGGGAAATCCTACATGCAATCTCAGGCTCCTTGCACACTCCATGATTGTCTAGTTCTTCCTTTCTAATACATCATTTTATTATGGTGTTCTTATAGCCTTCTTCTCCCTATGAATCCTATGGTATGAACAAAAACTATCAAACTCCTTGATGTAATATTGAACTCCATTATCTTATATGAGACACGTAAACTTATTTGTTGTCTCGTTCTCAACTAAATCTTTCCATTTCTTAAAAGTACAAAAGGAAATAGATTTTTTCTAAAGCAATAAACCCAAGTTTTCCTAATTGCATCACCAATAAAAGTAACATAATAATAAGATCCACCAAGAGATGATACCTAATCCGGTCCCCATACATCTATATGCACGATATTTTGGCTTTCACTTTTATTTTCCTTCCCAGCTTTTGATAAATATAACTCTTTCTATTTTCCATAAACACAATACTTACAAAAGTCTAAATCAACCTTCTTCAAATTTGGTAATAATTTCCTCATGTGGAGAATAAACATCCCTTTCTTACTCATGTTCTCGAGCATGTAATGCAACAATGTTATATATTCTCCTATAGAAGCTAAAGAAATAGAAATTTCAACATTACCAGTACATAAATACAATGTACCTAACTTCTCTCCTTTTTCTATTCTCAAGGATCCTTTAGCAACATTCGATGAATTTCCTGTGAATGTAATTGTACAACCTTCACTTCCCAATTTCCCTATGAAGTTGGATCTTCTTAAATTAGGAACATTCCTTACCTTTTTAATAATCATTAATATCCATTTTATAATTTTATCCATACCTAATCCTTTCCAACAATTTTATATGGTTCATCATCACCAAAATAAACCTGTCCAAAATCACTTTAAACATTATCGTGAAAATATTTCCTATGAGGTGTAGCATTAAATAAATCTCTTGAATTTGTCACCCAAGAATCATAAATTTATTTACTAAAAGGACTAAATCATCTAGTAACACATCATATGCTACATTTTCCTCCTTATTATTCTCTCGTTTTCCATCTTCTTTTTCTCTTTTAGTGACCAAAAGTCTTTCTTTTTATGTCCTTTCTTCCCACACTGACAACATTCTATCCTCCCTATGGATTTGGGTATACCTTTCTTAAACTTTCCATGATTCCTTGGGTTCTTTCACTATTCCCTTTTCTTTGCCTAATATCAAAAGTTAAAGCATTACCCAATGCCTTACCTATGCTTTTCCATTGCATTTCCTTGCTAAAGATAACACCAACACCAACATCAAAATTTAAATTGTTTGAAACAAAGATAAAATTACTAATTGTCGTGACTAATCCATTCAAAATTTTTTGCAATGGGAAAAAAATCAAAATATCCCTAACCTCATCATCAAAGCTTACTCCAAAGAAAGTTTTAGGGGCTAAATTTTGGAAATTGACTAATTTTGCATGATTTTTCCAAAACATAGATTCGCTAATTTCTATTGTTTTTTCAAAAAATGATTCACCCAATTTTTATAGGATAAAATGATTTTACCTTAAGAATCACCAAAATTTTATAGATCTTATATAAAATTATTAAAAATTTGAATATTTTTCAACAATATCACCAAACATTTTATAGTTTGCATATTAGGACTAGTAACTTTCACTAAGGTTTCTACACTTAATAATAAATTTCCATCCTTCAAATTTTCCTGGTTTGCTCCTACATAACTTAATTGACTAGTGAAATTTTTTAATTCATTTAAGTGATCAACAACAAATCCACTTTCTAACGACTTCATATTAAATAAATAGTTCATAAGAAACATCTTGTTGGAAGCTAAAGGGTTCTTTGTATAGTTTAGTCAATGTTGTTATTAAACCATATTTTGTATTTTCTTTCAAAATTTTGAAATCCATCAATACTTTTAGGCAGAGTTGTATTGTTCCGAATACATTTCCATCAAGAATCTTCCATTCTTTATCTTTCACAATCACTGGCTTTGTTTTGTTGGATTTTTGTTTTTTTTTTTTTGTTTTGTTTTTGTTTGTTTGTTTGTTTTGTTTTGTTTTGTTTGTTTTGTTTTATTTTGTTTTGTTTTGTTTTTTTTTTGTTTTTTTGTTTTTTGTTTTTTTTTGTTTTTGTTTTTGTTTTTGTTTTTGTTTTTGTTTTTTTGTTTGTTTGTTTGTTTGTTTGTTTGTTTTTCTTTTCTTTTTTTTTTTATGTTGTGGTTCACAGACACCCTGGTCAACGGGTGGCGCTATGTCCATGGAAAAATTTGGGCTAATCGACCCCAAAGGGAATCTAGCCCCGCAACCCACTAGCAAGGCCCGACCCCAAGGGCTTCGAGGAGATTAGACCTTGTGACCTTCCGATAGCGAGGCACTGATTTTGACCAACTGAGCTAACCCTTGTGGTTTACTAGTTTCTTTTTTATTCTATCCAATTGTAGAAAAAAGACTTTTCGAAGGTACATAATCTTCCATTTTCATCTTCCATAGATGGTAATTTTGGTCATTAAAGTTCTTAACTCTAAAACATTATTCCACCATTACTCTTACTCAAACCAGGAACCCACTTTTCCAGTGATTTTTACCATCCAAATAAATATTTGACTCTAATGCAAGTTGTTAAGAATAAAATGAAAATGAATGCATAAATAAAATATAGAATGAAACAATAAAAATGAGACACCAATATACATGGTTCACCCTATTTGGTCTATGTCCATAGAGAAATAAAAAGTTCTTCCTTTTACTCCATCCAACAAAATGAAGGGACAAAAATCGTAACATATCCACTACAATCTCCATTTCCATCTCTCATAGTCTCCTCTCTCTCAATTACAATGCTCTCAATAATACATAGCCACAATACAATTACTTCATAAAAGGAGGGTTTACTTCTAGGGAAAGAAACCCTAACAAAAAACCGTTAGGTTTGTGATTTAATGAGTCCATATTGATTACAAAATATTTTACAAAAAAAAATCTCTTCAAGGGTTTTGCGCCCAAACCCCTTACTCGTCTCCAAGCAATTTTCACCAACCCATCCTACCCCCCGCTCCCAACAAACCCCTTGGCAATAGTAGTAGGGGGGAAGCCCCCCTACACCTCCATCAAGAGATGGGGTTGAATTGTGGTTAAAAACATGACCTATAAATTAGGAATATAATCAAGTTCCACAACCAACAAGATGATGGATATTTCTAGTTTTTTCATGATCCAAGGTTATTTTCACTCAAATTTATAGGTGGTTAGTGTTACTTGGAGATTTAAAATATTGCAATAACATACTTTTAAATTGATATAATGATAATTTAATAACTTACAATATTGATATTCTAGCACAATGGGACATTATGGTGAGTAGAGATGTGATAATTGATGAGGCTATTGTTGGGCTTGTTAGCTACCTATACCAATAGGTTTCATTTTTCATGATTGGCAGGGGAAGTGCCAATATGATCTACTTTGGTGATACAAAGATCTCATATTCTTGTGGAATAAATATACTTACATTTGGTTGATGTTGCCCTACTTTTGAATGGGTGATCCAACAACCTAAGCTGGGTCATGCCATGTTTCAATTTTTGTTGTAGATTAGAGAAAGAAATCTGTCCAAACAGCTCAATCTTGGCAGGTAAAGTAGATAGGTAGAGAAAGAAGGTTCCCAACTGCTTAATCTGGGGCCTTAGAAGCAATAAGGGTAGTTTTAGATAGAAAATCAAAAGAAAAAGCCAAAGGAAAAGAAAAGGCACAGAAGGGTTTGCAAGTCTAAGTGCACCCTCCTTGGAGTAACAAAAAATGCTAGGCAATGGAGTGGGTAGGTAGATGGGGTTACAGAAAGCATGGTTTATGGCATTTCACTAGCCTAAGCAAAGGTAAAAACATGGTGTCAGTGCAGATTTCCTATTTCAGCAGTCTTACAGCAACTTAATGAAGCATGTCTAACTTCCAAATTACCCCCCATCACATTCATGGCTAACATCCCTATGCCACCTATGTTCATGAAAGAAGTCAAAGTCTTTTGTTGGTTCTTGTTTCTTTAAGAGCCACATTTCTTGTGTAAAAATTCTTTTCATTTTGATCTACTTCCTAAAAACTAAGTTGATTTCATATAACAACTTAGTATTTTACCCCCCTCATCCACCTTTTTTCACTCATATTAACTACCAATCTATCACTATTTAACTCCTTATACCCCCTATTGCCCCTATTACTATGTAAATTTGGCAAAAAACCCAAAATATCTATATATCCTCTTCCCCGAGCATTATAGCTCTATGTATTGTTTTGAATGTTTTCAAACGCTAAAACATTGAGCACGACCCAAAGAGCGCTGGAAAATTAATCTTGGGATTAATCTGGGATTTGCTTGGATTAATAACCTAAACCCTCTTTGTAAATAAACCTGTGTAAAATCCCATTTTAACACATAACTCTGCAAAAAACCATAAAAACCCACTTTTTATAATTCCGCCGAGCACACATTTCAGAAAATAATAATATTTTATTTGCCCCGCACTCCGTATTGTCCTTGCATCTCATCAACCCATTGACCGTCGGATCTGGGCTTTCCCATCCGACGGCCCACATTCATATCAGATAGGCCCCGATCACCGAACCTTACCACCCGAGAAACTGTCAGAGGGTGACGTCAGGCCTTTGCCACGCGTCACCCCCATATTTTCTCAGGCTGCCCTCTGACAATACCATGACCGTATCCAGAGCGGTCTGAGAAAAACAACTTACCGATGTGCTTTACCACCTGCCCACGTCACTGCTACGTCACGCCCACGTCAGTTCGACTCGGCGCCCTGTCAGCACCCCCGCCCACCAGCGCTCCGACATGTCCGCCACCTATGCAATCCCCGTGGACCACTCACAGGCTGCCACGTCACTCGATGATGTCATGCTGACGGTCACCCGACCCTGACCCACCTGATGACGTCATGCTGACGTCCATCCAAAAAAGCGCCAATAACCCAAAAAGTCCATATTTTAGCCAAAATTCGTGTTTTTTGTCACTTTTGCCAAAAATACTGTTGCTCACCTCTGCATGCAAATTACGACCATCCATTGCCAACCTGCAGAAATCGACCCGAAGACTGTTGGCACCTTCAACCCACCTGCATTTGTGACCATTGCCGGCAATTCACCAAGTATTTATCCAAAGCATCCCCTCCGCGCTTGGTTGTGTCCATAATTCTCCAAAACTAAATTAAAAAGAGTGAGGAACCTTGTATTTACCAGCAAATCCCCGGTGACCAGCATTCGTTTTCAGTTGTAAGGTCGAAATTCACCTATTGAGCCCACATTTAGTCACATTTTCCTAAATTCACAGTCAGTCCGTGCATTCGTGGACTTAAAACCTGAGCTGCACTAATTCACCGGGAAAACAGTGCTACTAGTCCCTGCATTTTCTCAGTTAACTCTCTTTTGAGCATTTTACACTATTATCACCACAGTTTACCCCATTTTCCCTTACAATTTGCCTTACT